>JBBPDA010109490.1:0-10262 GCA_037974385.1 Arnoldichthys spilopterus
GTGCCCGGGCCGGGACTCGAACCTGAGACCTTCAGGTCTCAAAGGCAGTGTCCTAACCACTAGGCCACCACTGCCTAAAATGTCCGGAATATTGTGACTTCCTAAACCTTAGGTTAGTTCACAAAAATGGGATTCATGAATTGATTCCTAATTTTATCAATTACATTATTAATTAACTCCGTCCAGTAGGGCATCAGGTAATGAACATGCACTTTCTCCATTTTTGGATTGGATATTGTAGCCTTTTGGTAAATTCTGCAAATCTACAAATAATTTAATAATTTTAAACCATTTTTAATAGTTTCTCTCTAGGATCTTAACAATTTGGAGCTCATTAAGCTATATTGTATGCCCAATTGAAAGCTTTAGTTCAGGTAGTAACAAGATAGCAGCCTTTCTTTTCCTTTGCTCTAAGTCATCCATTGTTCAGCTGTGAAATCTTTTAAACCTTTTAGGACAGACAGATAATACAAATTTACAGATCTGTTGTTCAAATTCTGAAAATCTGTGTAGGAAGACAAATGAGTTTGTTTTATTTTTTTCTTTTATTCACAGCAGCCTAAGAAAATTGGTTCTTTGTCAGCTTTTAACATATGCTGCACTACAATTCAAACCTTGGAGAGTAGACAAAAATAAAAAACATAGGTTCTTATCTGAGGCCTGGTGGAAAACAACCAGCAGTGTGTAAAAACTGGAATAAATTTTTTTTTACATTCAGTTATTTCAGCCAATTTAGCTTTTGTTTGTGTTTGTTCCAGTGACTGTCCCTCTACTGCACCTAAAGCACAGTTTAAAAAGTCGTCAGGTTAGCAACTATTTTTCTCCTGTGAAAGTGTTTGTTGAATTGTATGAAAAGAGCAAGCAAGATATAGCAAGCTGCAGTCACTACCAGTGTTTAAGTCATTTGTCGTTGTGAAAACACTCAAACACCACAATGAAATGTAACCTCTGCATTTAACCCATCACATGTGCACACATGGAGCAGCAGGCAGCTATCAACAGCACACGGGGAGCAATGTAGTGGGACGGTACCTTGCTCAAGGGTACCTCAGTAGTGCCTGGACCAGGACTTGAACCTGCAGCCTCCAGGGCCCCAAAGCTAATGTCCTAACCACTAGGCCAGGTACAGATCATCTATACTCCATTACATCTCTCACCAGGCTGCTTCTGGGTGCAATGTCCGCACAAGAACTGTATGCTGGAAACTTCACAAAGGGATTTCGATATGGAGCGACGTATGCTGCCATCCAGACAGTCTTTGTCTTGCTGGAATAAGCAAAGCCTTCTCTGAAAATGTCAATGTGTTTTGCACTTATTAAAACTAGAACAGTACATAATGCTTTACAATGTTCAGGAATGATATATTTTCAGCAGTTTAAGGGTTTCATACTCTTATGTTCTCATAAATTACCAGAAAACCTGCTTTCCCTTCTTCTTATACACACACTCCTTCATGTCACTTATACAAATTCATGTCACAAAGCACAGATGGAGAATAGATTATTTCTAAGTCAAAACCCTACCCTCTCATCTTGGAATTAACTGTTTTTCATTCAGATGAAATATCTCCTGATTTGGACATTATAGAGGGTGATTTTTTTTTGGCCTGGAACTGCAAATGTTTTTTCCATGTCTTATTATAAGCACAATATACCAGACCTCCTGGTCTGTTATACATTTTATGTAATTTGTCATTTTTTGCATGTCAGTCAGTTGTGATAAATTGTGTATTGTGAAATAACTTTGAAAGAAATTGTATTGTGCCATCTTATAGAGGAAGATTGATATTTCAGATATTCTTGTTGTGAAAAACTTTATTCAAAATAGTAATACTGATTTATATATATCTTTGAACTATTATTGATGTATTCCTAGGTCATAGATGGACTGACTAATAGTACTTAAGCTTCATATAAATTACATCATGTTAACTAAATTTTTCATTTGCATGTTCAGAAGAATTAACATTCATGATAATGCACATCAATGTTAAGGCAGTTCTCTACAGCTCCTCCCAGATAATTTTAATATGAATGAATGTTTAAAGACACAAGAATACACTTTATGATTGACTAAACTGCACTGTTAGTGATGTAAGGCTGTTCCAGACTGAACTAACTGAATGTATTTGCCTGCATAAATAGGTACTGCAGGATTATATAATTTTTATGATTATTTTTTTAATTAAATAAAGAGGTGGGGGAGTCCGACATCTGTCCGACATCTGTGGAAACTGTACACCTATCACTCACATTAAAACCATTGAAAGGTGAAGTGAATAAAATTGATTATCTCATTATCTTGATACAATGGCACTGGTCAAAGGGTGGGATATATCAGGCGGCAAGTGAACAATCAGTTCTTGAAGTTGTTGTGTTGAAAGCAGGAAAAATGAACCAAGCATGAGCATCTGAGCATAAATATCTTGCCAATGCAAAAAAAACTGGCAAGGACCGAACTGTGATGGCTAGACACTTGGGTCAGAGCATCTCTAAAAGAGCAAGTCTTGTAGGATGTGCCAAGTATGCATTGGTTAGTACCTACCAAAATGGTACAAAAGAAGACATTTGGTGAACCCCCTAGAGGGTCACGAGTGCCCAAAGCTGATGGATGCATATCTGGAGCAAATGACACCTTTCAGTATCTTTGGACATGCCTGTACAAATATCTTCTGATGTAAAGATTCAAACATCATAAAAATTCACACCCTGCATCATCACATTCTTTGGATATTCAAATATTTGTGAAATTTCATCCATGCTGCAACTAAGCTAATGTTTGAAAATTAACTAACACTCACAATAGCACACATTCACTGAAACACAAAGATATAACCATTAAAATTTCACTCAATTTTTTCGACTTCTGCAGGGCTCACATAACGCACCGCAGAGCAGTATGTCTAGTTTATGTTCAATTTTGCAAAGCTGTAGATATTGTGGTAAAATGAAGTTTATAGACTGTAATTAGACTGTTTATTTTAACCATGCTGTGTCCCTACACATTAAAAAGGTTTCTGTGGGCTTATTCTGGTATGTACTGTCAAGTGGAAATTTACAGAATTTCTGTAAAAAAAATTAAAAAAAAGACTCTGTACTGCTATTAGCCATGTGACTTCTCACTTTAGATGTAATTTCATTGTGTAAAATGTGAGATCAATTAAGGAACTTGTGTAATGCACTCTGTGGATCAGATGTTGTGACGTATTTCTGTTTCTATGTTTACCGGCAACGTCATTTGCTGTTTTCATCTAGTGGCAGTTTTGAACATTTTTTAAGGCTTAACGAATAATAAAACAAGTTTGTTTCCGAGAAGTGAAAAAAGTTCTTCAAAGCACTGTTGTGTGCCCCTGTGTTCTGTATCATCAAAATAAAACTCTGTTAGTTTTCATTTGTTCCCGGGTGGATGAATCGCATCAAAAGCAGTGGTGCATCAAGATCAGACGTGACGTCACTGTCACAAAACATGAAAGTCAGTGTTTATTTTATCGAAAGTGATTTTGTTGAAGTGGGTAGTAGCAGACGTCTCAGAAAGGTGCGATTCCCTCCATCTTTAGTTAGAATAAGCACAGAGATGAAATGGCGACCTGGTGTGTGGTAAAGAAGACAATGGCCAAGTTCTCCACAGGACGAGAACAGTGTGAGTAAGCTAATGAAGATGTCTGTCCAACACTAAGACTGCACCACTTTTTTATTATATTTTAGTGTACCTTATATTTTATAATAATATTATAATGATGAAACAGCCGTTTAATGGACATACACTTGTAATACTACACTGGAAAAATCAGAAACACCACTTTTATTGTATTTCAGTTACATTTTATAATAATGAAATGGAAAAATCTTGATTTTTACTCAATAGCTCCCTAAAAAAAGTGGTGTGTCTAATTTGTCCAGTGTAGAATTACAAGTCTACACTGATTTGGATTCAGTGGTTTACTTAACATGTGAGATATATAACAAAAATTACATAAAAATTACATAACTTCTATTAAAATACTTTTTATCATATTATTATAAAACATAAGGTATACTAAAATACAATAAGAAGTGGTGTGTCTGATTTGTGCCATGCAGTAAGGCAATTCTGTGCTGATTTTGAGTGAATGGGTCCCTAGAAGCTGAGCAAAAATCAAGACTTTTCCCTTACAACACTGTTTTATAATTATAGTTTTATTATTAAATGTATGGCACACTGAAATTAAATAAAAAGTGATGTTTCTGATTTGTCCAGTGTAGTATTACAAGCCTACACTGATTTTGAGTCAGTGGGTGACCTAATATTGCAGATATTAAGGAAAAATCAAGACGTTTCCATTCAAATGCTGTTTTATCATTATAGCATTATTATAAAATGTGAGGTACATTAAAATATAATAAAACTTGGTGTGTCTGATTTGTGCAGTGCAGTAACACAATTCGATATTGATCTTGAGCTAGTGGGTCACCTAACATGATAGCTATTGAAAAAACTAGTATGATGTTCAATCAGACAATAATTTGTAGAAGGTCCCTAATTGAAGCAATTGTAAATGTCATTTTAATGTCCAATGTGAAACTAACTTCACCGCGGTATCTTTGAGGTATTTAGTAATTTTCATTCTGCAGTTCAGGTCTGCAGCACATTCAAAAAAAGAATTGGGGATTCTTAAATAGAATACTTATTTGTATTTATTGCAATGCTGATTCACTCAAACTTTATATTAATTAGTATGGTAATTAGATAGATTTGCCACCTTCAATCATGATGGCATTTTGGCGTCTTACTGAGCCATCAATCTCTAAAATGATCGGAGTAAACCAGCCCTGCAGAACTTTACTTTTACCAGAGGAAGTGTCATCAAAACATACAGTAAGTTACCCGTAAAGCTTTTGCTTTGCTTGAATGTCTTTCATTTAGGCATTACATCTCTTCTGACACCTGACATGCCAATAATGGTAGATAAATTCTTCCTTGTCGAATATCTGGTCCTGTGCACAGTGCATAGGCCTGCCTGATCAGATGAATCAAAGAGAATAAGTTATTTGCCACATTCCACTCTCTATTACTGGAAGTATAAACCAATTGTTTACTGTGGCATGCCTTCTTTCTAACTACCAGAATGGGCCCCTGATAAAGAAATGTTATGTTTGAGGCTTTTTTTTTTACACCAAAAGGAGCACTGCCCTTTTGTTGATTGAACAAAATCTATTAATAAATTACAATCCATTCCACTGTTCCTTGCTTACATTTGAAAAATGGAAAATAGTGGTTAGGACATTGTCCTTGGGACCTGATGACCTGTATGGATGGCAGCATATGTCGCTCCATATCAAAATCTCTTTGTGAAGTTCCCAGCCTACAGTTCTTGTACTGACATTGCATCCAGAAGCAGCCTGGTGAGAGATGTAATGGAGTATAGATTATCTGTACCTGGCCTAGTGGTTAGGACATTAGCTTTTGGCCCTAGAGGCTGCAGGTTCAAGCCTGGCCCGGGCACCACTGTGGTTCCCTTGAGCAAGGTACTGTCCTGCTGCACTGCTCCCAAGGTGCTGTTGATAGATGCCTGCTGCTCCATGTTTCCATGTGTGATGGCTTTAATGCATAGGTTACATTTTGTTGTGGTTCTTGAGTGTGTTCACAATGACAAATAGTCACTCTAACCACATCCACAGTATTTAAATGTATTTAATTTTATAATTTTCTATTTAAATGTTCAGTATGAGTTTATAGCTTATTGTTTTTAAAGATAGATACAAAATATATTTTTCTGAACCGCCATTCTTTTTGAAATTCTTTATTTAACGTTTAATTTATAGCAATACAGTGTACAAAACAAAAACAACCTCAACAACATCTCTTCATATTACAGTTGAGGTCACGTGTTTCCGCCTTCAGTGGAGCTCCACACCTCTGGGCAGAGCCTGAAATGTTAGGCATCCTCTCGGAGTATCTCGCAGTAAATCCCCCTTAGTCTACAAAAAATGCTGCACAGCGTATCCACGTTTCTTAGTGACGCACTCAGCCTTCTGGTTAATATTTAACGCCAAACTCCGCCTCCGCGTGACGCTCAATCGCCCCCATTGGTTTACTGAGGGTCGGCATGGGTGTGTCTTTCCAGCAATCTAGCTTCATTCCAGTGTAGGCGTTAGCGGTGACGAACAGGAAGGCGCCGTTCACAACTTGACGATTATACAAGTAAATGGGAGAGACGAACACCATGACGGGAAGCTCCGCGAGCAAGCTTTTAAATGGAGATACGTGTCTTAGGACCAATAATGGCAAAAAAGCTGAAAGGAATGGCTTCTCGAAAAAACACTGCCTTTTGCAACAGCAGACATGCCGTCGTTCGAAGGAGGTGAGGCCTTCACTGTCGGCAACAGTTCAGGAGACGTGATATATGTGTGTGTGTGCGCCTACACTACCCGGAAATGCTGTATTCCACCGAGCACTGGATTAAACGTTTCTCTCAAACAAGTACCTAACTCAAACTTCCAATATCTACTACAACATTACATGTGCAGATTTAAAAATCTGTATTAATTTCTGACTGACTTTACTGTGGAAGCCAGTGTTGAACACCGTTGCTAATCGAAACAAATCCAGTCACCTGTTCTTGCTGCTCTTTAGCTAGTGCCATATTGTTTGAGGACGTTGATGGAATAAACTAGTTAGATAGGGCAAAGATGCATGTGTGACTATTTCAAACTGTGTTTTCTTATTATCTAGTGTGAGAGAGTGTGAAGCGTTTGTAAGATGACGTCACTGGTGTATGTTTACACTGACTGCGTGAATACCGGTTACTGGTTTGAGTGGTAAAATGTAACTTGAGTAAAGACTAAAACTTGGTTCAACGCAGCCTCTCCCCTTTACACTCTTCTCATGGGAGCCGCCCATAGGAAACAACCCCTGCACTCGAACGAAAAGCCAACAGACAGACCTGTTTGGAGTTTTA
The DNA here is from genome assembly GCA_037974385.1 of Arnoldichthys spilopterus. Classification (NCBI taxonomy): domain Eukaryota; kingdom Metazoa; phylum Chordata; class Actinopteri; order Characiformes; family Lepidarchidae; genus Arnoldichthys; species Arnoldichthys spilopterus. The sequence goes on from JBBPDA010109490.1 coordinate 6,938, forward strand.
GCTTGACTCTTTGGGTAACCCCTGAATTTCAGGATAATGGACAGAGCTGGATTTAAGCCCTGTGTTAGCATATGATAATTGTGAGCTTTTGCTGAAGAGAGAAAATGACTGAAAAGTAATTCCAGTGGGTCTTTCTAAACCCACATCCAAATCTCACACTGCTTTTGACTCCTCCTTAAAATAGCAGTATTTGTGTTAAAGGAGTTTGGAAAATTACATGGCTGTTTGTTTTTAGCACACTGTTCACTAACTTTTTATATTAAAAAATCCCGCTAACAGTGTTTGATCTTAATGGGTTTCTCCCCTAATTGATTGCCACTTTGACCAAGTGCGGTTCTGGGCTTGTGACTAATGTTTACACTTCCCTTGCTGTTATAAAGGGAAACTGGTTAGGGGACATGAGCTCAAATAAGCACACATGATTGAGTTTGGTGAGTCTGCTGGTAGTCAATAAAGGTATTTCAGAGAGAGGCATGACTTGGATCACATGAATTTGCTAAGGAGCATGAGTGGTTTAATGAATGGCTCTGGCTTTTAGTCTTGCTAGTTTGCCCTGAGTGTAAAATGGACCACAGTTTAAGGGAAAATTTATTGTAAAACCAAGTTAGTACATGATGCCCAGTTTGTTTAGACACTTCTCAGAATTTGACCGTTTTAGAATTAGAGATGTCTGGATACCATTTTGTCTACAGTGCTACAGTGCAGTGAATGATTTGGATGAATCTACAAAGCTGCACAATATATTGTTTGTACATTGTCTGTACATTATTGCTACATTGGTCTCTGCAATACTGATATCACAGAAGGCTGCAGTAGGCAAATGAGCCCCTAACCAATCACAGCATTTTTTAGAACCTCAGTTTTAAGTGGTGAGGCTAAACTGTTGTAGGCTAAGTAAGGATATATATTTAAGTGCAAACTAAAAACTATAATGTGATGCTTTAACAATTCTTCAATACTACAAGCCTTTTAATTAGAGAAACGTAACCTTTAAATATATTGGAAAACAACACAACATATCAGTATAAACACAGTACTGATATATTGTGCAGCCCAGCTACAATGCTTTACATTTTCTGCTCTGTTTCTGCTGAAGTTACAGGGCTGTGTGGACACCAGACTCTTGCAACTGCACAATCTAAAGTGGAACCTCTCAAATGCTTGTAAATTCAAATGCTTGCTAACTTCAGTCAGTTTTCACTCACACCTAAAGTGAGGTTGTATCGGATCGTATTCCTCCGATATCCAGTGACGGCTTCTGGACTAGTATTGGCACAAAACAGAAGACTTGCACACCCCTACATAGAACTGTATTAAAGGCAGGGTTAGACTGGGCTTCTATCCTGGAAAAATGCTATACTTCCCACAATCACCAAAGCTCATTTTTTAGCCTCTAAAGGCCTAAATGTGGGTCTGTGTTATGTACTGTGTTAAGGTTTTTGGTTGCACCATTGTTTTAGCTAAATATGTCTTATATTCTCTCAGTTGTTTTTTTTCTCTGTTTTGTAAATGCTTGCAGAATCATAATGTTGGATTTAATGCCACACTTTACAATAAGCCATTTGTGGAGTCATTTGAGGAAACTCCTCTTCTTGTGGCTGTGCTGACATACATGGGTTACGGCATCCTCACTCTCTTTGGCTACCTGCGGGACTTTTTACGGAACTGGAACTTTGAGAAGTGCCATGTTGCAAAGGAGAGAGATGAGCAGAGGGTAAATAATCTGGTTCTGGTTTATTTTTCATTGTAGCTCATGGAAATGTTGGACCCATATACCCTTTTAATCAAATTCTTTAGGGTGCGGAAAGCAAAAACAATGATGAATTTTCTCATAGATGCTTGATTCATATGCCTTTTTTGTCTTTAGGACTTTGTCCCACTTTATCAGGATTTTGAGAACTTCTACACAAGGAATTTATATATGCGGATCAGGGATAACTGGAACAGACCAATATGCAGTGTGCCAGGGGCCAAAATGGATGTTATGGAGCGTATTACCCATGATTACAACTGGACTTTTCAGTGAGTAACAAAATGACCCCTTACTTGTAGATATTTTTCTTTTCATGATCTTGTTTATTTATCTATTTTAGATCATTCTACAAGTTTCTCTGTTGATTTCATAGCTTGCAATGCCTTATTTTATTCCCCACAGGCACACTGGAACAGTACTGAAAGACGTTATAAACATGGGCTCTTATAATTACCTGGGCTTTGCAGATAATTCTGGGCCTTGTGCGGATGAAGCTGCAGAGGCTGCCATGAAGTACGGAGTAGGAGTGTGTGGTACTAGGCATGAAATAGGTAATGTGTTAATTTCTTCCATATTAGTGCTAATGTAATTAAACAATTTATGGTATGGAAAAAGACTAGTTTAATAGATGATCAATTTAAATTAAATGAATGTTGTAGGCGTTTAAGGATTTTACAATTCACTTTACAATTCTGGGTTTACATTTCCATATTATCACTATTTTCGACAAAATCCAAACAACAAAAAATGATGACCATATGAGACTAGAATTATGACACAAGAGGAGTGTGGCACATGACCTGTGCATGTTGGACTAGGTTGTTAAATACAAATTGTTTACAAACTCTGCCTTTTTTTTCCAGATATCAGTTTTCATTCTTCTTAATGTACATGTTTATGATGCAAAGTGTTACATTCTTGCATTGCAATATTACTGTTTTACAATGCATTGTTACACTCCTAATTGTTAAAAATTCTGACCTTCTAAATCAAAATCATTACATTTAATCTGTATCCAGAAACCTGGCCCTAAAACATACACTTGCAATGTGTTTAGTAACGAATTTAATTTATTAAGTGTATCTATGTAATGTGTAGTGTATTTTAAACCTTGAAGGAAATCTGGACAAACATGAAGAACTCGAGAAGTTAGTGGCCAGATTCCTTGGAGTTGAGTCATCCATGGCATTTGGCATGGGTTTTGCTACCAACTCAATGAATATTCCAGCTCTCACAGGAAAAGTAAGAAGACCTTTCTTCTTTGTTGCCATTTTTTAATCTCCAGAGAGTACTCCAGGTCTACTGGTTTACTATGTAATATTTCAGGTTACTATAATGTCCAGCTTCAGGGAAATTTCTGTTTCGAGGGTTGAATGTTAGTTTTCAAAGTGGATGTGGAGAACTTAATGGGTTCCTCATAATCTATAGTCCATGCAGGAAGTTTACTGCAGTCTTGGAAATACTCTTTGAGTGCTTGAGTGTGTTCACAATGACAAACACACCACAACGAAATGTGACCTCTGCATTTAACCCATCACACGTGCACACGTGGAGCAGCGGGCAGCTACCAAC
>JBBPDA010109491.1:0-10261 GCA_037974385.1 Arnoldichthys spilopterus
TGTGTGTGTGTGTGTGTGTGTGTGTGTGTGTGTGTGTGTGTGTGTGTGTGTGTGTGTGTGTGTGTGTGTGCGTCTGTTTGTGCACATTTAACCTGATAATCACTTCCCCCTAGCGGTTGGGTGCGTTCGCGCTAAACGCTTTCACTGCGTGTTAATCGAGCCCGTCCGCAAACAAGCTCCTCAAAAACTCCGCCCCCCAGATCACATGGGTCTGAAATTTGAAGATCGTAGGTGCTTTTCTTCATTCAAATTCCGTAAAAGTTTGTTAAAAGTGTTTTTAATAGAAGTTAACACATTAAAATGTTAAAAAATAACGTTAAACCTAAAGCAAAACAAATCTAGAGAATAATATATGACAGAAAATAGATGTAAACAATAACTGCACCGTGTGCATATAGATGTGCATATAGACCATGTGCATATACACAAGGGCAGGTGTATAGGGGGCAGGTAGAATGTGCGTGATCTTATCAGTCAGGGGTATTAGTAGAGTTTAACGGCTGTGGGGGCGTGGCCTGGTTAAAGTCCTGCTTAAACTCTTATAGCCTGAGGACAGAAGCTCCGTCTGAGTCCGTCTGCTTTGGCCATAATACTCTTGTAGTGTTTTTGTACGTGTGTGTGTAGGTGTGTGTGTTTGTGTGATTGATGGTTTGGGGGGGGGGGGAGCTCAGCTAGGGCTCCAACATTGTCAGGGCCGCCCCTCCCCCACAGGTGCCATTGTAATGACATAACCAGATAGTCAATGTCCCGTCAGTGGTGCTAATGTTATGGCTGATCGAAGTATGCGTGCACGTGCTTACGCTTTGCCCAAGACTGATAACAGCGGGTGTTTGAGCCTGTGAGTGCACTTGTGTAGTGTGTACAACTAATGTTCTCCTTCTTTTTTAGGCACTTACTGGATTGACCCGAACATGGGCTGCTCCTCGGACGCTATAGAAGTGACCTGCAACTTCACAGGAGGCGGGCTTACCTGCCTTAGACCAATCACAGCGTCCAAGGTACTGAGGTTGACTAATCAACGTTTCAGAAATGACCAGAAGAGCCGATCACTTACTAAGGTCCCCATGACAACTGTGTAAAAACAGAGGCTCTTATTTCAGTGTTTCCTAGAGCTGCTCCTGGAGTCCCACCACCCTGCACGTTCTAGCACCCCCAACGCTCCTGATCCAACCAATCCGCTCATTGCAGCGTTGCATTGGGTGCGTTAAAGCTGAGAAAGCACAAAAACGTGGACCACCAGAGGCAGATTTTGGGGAAACACTGATCTAATGCAATTCTAACATCATGAAAAGCGTAAAGTGTAAAGTTGTGTAGTCGTCGTATCCTGTTACACTAATGTAATCGCTTAACTGTTTGTTAGATCCATGAAACAGCTGGACCGTGTTAGCATAATTTACCTTAACAGCTGGCTCTTACATGTGATAAAGTAAAAGTGCCTGTCATTGTGAACACACCCCATCACACCTTTGCATTTTACTCATCACACGTGGAGCAGTGGGCAGCTACCAACAGCGGCGCCCGGGGAGCAGTAGCAGGAAGGTACCTTGCTCAAGAGAAACGTCAGCGGTGCCCAGGGCAGGGATTTGAACCTGCAACCTTCTGTTCATAAGTGCAGGTCCCGAACCACTAGACCACCACCGTCCCTGTGCCCCAGAAAAGACCATGCACGAATGAGAACCGTCGGGAGAAGCCAAAAACATTTGGTAACACTGTACTGTAGGGCACCATCGATAAGGTCACATGACATAAGCCTTTCATGACAACTGACATTAACCTACATAGACATTTATAAAGGTTTATTCCAACGAGCGTCCATCGTCGTTACACGTCCTGGGGTGAAACTGTTGAGAACTGCTCTGATGACGAGTGACGCTCACTAGAACAAACCATTATGAATGTTAATGGGACGGTTCCTTGGTAAAGGGAACCTCAGTGGTGCCCAGGGACTCAAACCCGCGACCTTCAGGTACCAAAGGCAGCGTCCTAACCACTAGGCCTCCGCTGCCTGCCGTGAAGTGTTACCAAACATTCCTTACTTCTAATGTCAGTCGATGGAAGAGCGGTTCAATAGTGGTTTTGGAGCATTTCGATTGGTCCGTTCATCCAGAAGGAGGAGCCCGAGGTCTTTTCCCCTGTTAACAGAAGGTCGCAGGTTCAAGTAGGAGCCCAGGTGCCACTGAGGTGCCCTTGAGCAAGGTACCGTCCTGCTACACTGCCCCCCAGGGGCTGTTTCTGGCTGTCACTGTTGAGTGTCTAGTTGAGTTGAGTTGAGTTCGCTGTGCGTACGCGCACTGGTCGCCTGTTAAAGCTCACCTGATTGGCTGTTCGACCCTTAGCTGGAGTTCAGCACTGGCCGGGTCCAGATGAGCTTCCTGCATTTGCTGAGCTCACGGGCGGAGCAGCGCGTCACCATCCACTGCCTGAACGTCTCCATCTGGAGCTCTGCGCCAACTCAGCCCCCGTCTCCGGACGCCGTGCGGTTCAGGGCACGGAGCGGCGAGAAGCTGGAACCGCACGTGTTGGAAGACACCTGCTGGGTGAGGAGGAGATGGCAACCGCACTTCTAAGCGCAGTTCACATGTGAAGTGATGTTTGACTCAAACACACACACACACACACACACACACACACACACACACACACACACTGATCTACGCAACAAAAAATAGATGTCGAATGTCAACACCGGTCAGCCATAACATTAGCACCACTGACCGGTGAAGTGACTAACACAGTGGCACCTGTCAGGTGTCAGGCTTTTAGTGGTCTTAATGTTATGGCTGATCTCGTTTTTTGGTCCCCCCCCCCCCCCCCCCCCCCCCCGCGCGCAGAGACGTGACGGACACTGGCAGCGCGCGGTCTTCCTGTTCGCGGTGACGGACGCCTCGCTGCTCCCCGTCAAGCGCATCGCCCACCTGCCTGAAGCCACGCCCTCGTCACGCTACCACCTGGAGGTCGGACCTGTGTGTTTCCTGTAGTGTGTGTGTGTGCGCGCGTGCGTGCGTATGGCGCGTGCGTGCCCGCCATACCTCCTCACGTGACGTCCAGTCGATGCAGCCCGGGTCCTCGTCCACCTTCAGCATTCAGCCACTGATTGGACTGCAAGCGCGGGGCGAGGTGGAGGGGGGCGGGGCCTTTTGGGGGATTTAGCACTAAAGACTGTGGAGAGGGCGAAAAGAAATCGGCTCCTTCCTGCCCAGCGAGAGCAGACTGTAAACTGCAAAGCCCCCCGGTCGTCGTGGGTACGGGACGTCCAGGGCCGGGGAGAAACTGCCAAGATGTCTCTCTATGTCTCTCTCTCTCTCTCTCTCTCTCTCTCTCTCTCTCTCTCTCTGTTGAATATTATAATAAGTTATTGTAATGCTTGTACCAATGATCGATTTGGGGGAAAATTATATTTATATATATATGTTATGTACTTAGTCGTTATTCCGGAGCTTTTATACAGTAGCGATGTCAGAAATTGCTGAAAGTGCAATAGGAAAACAGAAGGAAGCTGATTATTAGTTATTGATCACACAGTGTGTATGAGCGGCTTTTCAGGGGCACTGTCAATCAAAAGGTGTGTGATTTGACACAGCGTCAGACAGGGAAGTGTGTGATTGCGTGTGTGCGTTTGCGTGTGTGTACATTTTAATGTGACCAGTCAGGGAGACGCTTCCGTAGTGTAGTTTGTGTACTCGTGTGTGTGTGTGTGTGTGTGTGTGTGTGTGTGTGCGCGTCACAGATCGGCCAAAATCACCTACGCCACGTCCTATGTGTGTGTGTGTGTCCACACGCAGCGGCCTAGTGGCTTTTCTCAGGCGAACGGAAGGAGGGGCGTGACTCAGACCCAAGAAAGGGGCGTGTCCTCCTGCCAAGGGGCGGGTCTACCTCCCTTCACTGCGACAAGGTGCTATTTAAACGGCGGCCCGAAGACGGCCAGCAGCGTGAGCGGTGCTAAATTAGTGTAAACGGACGCCGCGCCTCCAATTCAAGCAGCTAGCGTCGACCTAGAGCCATGGCAACCGTAAATGTGTCGCACGTGATCGGTCAGTCTTCATGTAGCATCAGTGTCCTGAATGCACCTACGTACTTGGTTTTTTGGGCCTCTCGCATGTAGCGAAGGGCATCAGGTTCGTCTGATTTGTGTCGATGTCCTGTAATCTGTTGTCGCTTTGTCGCCTTCGATCCAGGGGAGGGACTGATGTGGGGGAGGGGGTGGAGCTTTGGTCCAGCTGGGAAAGAGGAAGCGACGGGACCAAAACACGATGTAGCAAGAATTTGCCGAACGACGTTTTCTCCGCTGTGCGGCCAGACTGGGCGGAAAGCTCTGACGGGTTTGCACCTGGTCGGTTCATACGTCTTGATCAAATCCGGTTCGAAATTCTACACAGGTGTAAACGCACTCACGTCGATCAGCCACAACATTAAGACCGCTGACAGGTCACGTGGGTGACACTGACTTTCCAGTTATTTCATTACATGGGCGCCTGTCAGGGGGGTGGGATATATTAGCCAGCGAGTGAACAGTCAGTTCTTGAAGTCGATGGGCTGGAAGCAGGGGCGTGAGGATCTGAGCCACTTTGACAAGGGCCTTATTGTGGTGTTTTACAGTCAGAGCAGCTCGTGTGGGGTGTTCCAGGTGTGCAGGAGTTCCAGGTGCTGCATGTGGGGACGTTATAGCCATGCTAGACCGGCTAGGGGCCAGTGCTCAGGCCCTATAAACAGGGGCCTGCGAGGTGTGATATGTTGCCTGACCCCCCAAGGCAAACGTGCATCGTGGGTATTGGGAAAATGTTCTGATTTGGAAGAGTGCTGGATAAGAAGGGCTGTTTCGACTGAAGCGGCCCCGGTTCTGTTAGGAAGGCTACCGTTTTCTTCTCTCTTTGCATACACGTGTATAATTCTGAGCTTCGACGTATACAGCGGGTCCCGTTCTTGCTAATTTAATCTTATTTAAATATCGTAAACGTGGTTGGGAACCGTTTCTGAGCAGAAAATGCCTCTAGAACGTCACGCAACAGCCTCCCAACTGGCCTTGGTAGAACTTATGTGTAAATTTGGGACTCCAGAGAACAATATATTGCAATGTTTTACTGTTGTTGTTGTTGTTGTTGTTGTTTTCTATCCTTTATATTTTATTTTGTTGGAGATGTATTGTTGCCTCTGATCATCAGAACCGTTCTCTATGGAACCGTCTTCAGTTGTATTAACGCTTCCGACAGTTTATGTGAATTTCTTTAGGTCCATTTCCACGCGTCTCTCGAATTCCAATTACCTCACTCCTCTGGACGTCATCCGTCGGCTCCTGTCTGTGGTGATTCTCGTCCGATTCGTGTAAATAAGTCCAGAACCCTTCTCCCGGCTTGTCCAGACGCCGTCTGCTCGTTCTCTTCGTTTAACACCGTTTTCACTCTAACTCGCCACGCGTTCCTCGTCGCCGTTTTCCATGCTTGGATGAACATGTGGATTCGGAACTGGAATCATGCTTAACATACCCAATAAAGATGTTCTTACATGCTGACGTGTCCGTCTTTCTCAACGCTTCACAAAAACTCATTTTGAGGAGGTGGTTTAAAGGTCTCCACTACATGGGAGGCCCAAGTCCAATTCCTGGGCCAATACACGAGCTGGTGACGTCCTGGTTCAGGTCAGAGAAGCATGTCTGTGGCCACTCGGGGGCGGCCTGTGGCATAGGCGACATAGGCGGTTGCCTATGGCCCAAAATGCCTGGAAGGGCGGAGACAATTGGTAGAATGTTTTTTTGTTCCCCATTAGCGTGACTAGAGGGAGTTCAACTCATGAGCTTTCGATGTGCCCCACCTACATTCAGATAAGACACGCCCCCCGCGCCTGGATTGGCTATTGTTCAGCGACAGAAGGAGCTCGCCGAAAGCCAGTTGGTGAGCTGCTCGTAAATATGAACTAATATACAATCCAAGCGGTCGGCCCTTCTGGAAAGCTCACCTATGGGTCACTGGTTCGAATCCCTGAACTAGCAGACGCTCACGTCCTCACCACTAGGCCTCCACTGCCCAGCAGTGTCGCTGCTTTAGAATTTCATCATGTGAAATCTCTTAAATTAAGATCCCAATACTGAAAATGAGTTTTGTTCAGAATTCATCAACGCTCAGATCTGATCTCTTCACGCGGGGAGTAATACTTCACAATAACTTCCGGGTTAAAGGTCATAGAAACGTTCCAGTTGTACATTTATCAAGACAGACGTCTAGTGAAGAAATAGAGCTTTTATTCTGAAATTTAGAATATAAATATAATTTTATTCTGAGTTTATTTTTTTTTTTTAATTGCCCTGAAGTCTCTTTACTTTGGAATATTTCAAGATAAACACTGCAGATCACTGACAAATCTGAATAAGTTCATCCCACACTTTACACTTTACAATTTCAAACTGGAAAAGTTATAATTGAATAAATTGTAAAAAGGTGTTTCAGTGTCTTTCTGTGCCAAATTGTGAAAATTAACAGAAAATATGAAACATTCCATAATGACAAAGCTACTAACACAAAGTAGATGATTATTTATATACATTCCATTATACATATATATATAAATATGCTGCTACTGTTTTTAACGAAAGCGACTATTAGATAAAGTCAGATAATATATATATATATATATATGAAAGACAAATATGCTGTAAAAACGAAAAGGTCAAAAGGTTAATATATATATATACACACACATATACAAGATAATGACAATGAAAACCTATTTACACAAACTAATGAGAATATATATATATATGAAAGACTGAAAGATAGATTTGCAGTAGAAACGAAAAGGTCAAAAAGTTCATTTATATTTATGTCCAAATTCAAGTAAAAGTGCTGGCTCGAACACCAACATCCATCCGTCCATTTTCCAAACCGCTTCTTCCGTTTCCGGGTCGCGGGGAAGCTGGAGCCAATCCCAGCTGACTGCGGGCCCAAGGTGGGTTTCACCCAGGACAGGAGACCAACCCAGCGCAGGGAAACACACAGACAGACAACCAATCACACACACTCACACCTATGGGCAATTTAGAGCATCCAATCAACCTACTGCAGTCTTTAGACTGTGGGAGGAACCCGGGGAACCCGGAGGAAACACACACCAACATGGGGAGCCAGAAAGGCCCTCGTTACCGACCCGGGGATTGAACCCAGGACCTTCTCGCTGTGAGGCGACATACACACCATTGTTGTTCAGCGTTCTGATGGTGAACTCATGAACACCAACATTTGCCAATGTGAGACGGGCCTTCAGTTCCACAGACGTTCCCCTGGGTTCCTCTGTAATCCCTCAGACTATTACACGCCTTGCAGTTGGCTCATGTAACATCGAATTTTGTCCTTTTGTCACAATCGGTCCAGTCTCTTTACAGATGTACAGATGCTCTTATAAGCTTTTCCAGCTTTATGGGCATCAACAACTCTTTTTCTGAGGTCCTCACACACCTCTTTTGTTCGAGCCGTAATTCACATCCATAAATTGTATGTGATCAGGTTTTGCTGGATCCCTGTTCTTTCTTTTCCCACACGCACCTGACTGTCGTCCCATTGACTGAAAACTCCAGACTCTGATTTCACCTTCACTTACCTTTGCCACACAGATCAGTTTCAATAAGCACATGGCCAAACACAGTCATTTCTGTTTCATTGGTTTAACTGGTTTCCTTCATCTACTTTTAGGACTGAAAATGTTGATGTTGTAATGGAACATTTGAAACGGTTCACAAACTTTTGAGCACCACCAACTTGTGGATGTGAGGCCCTGTAACATGGACACAACTGAGTGTTTTCCCTCTGTTCTGTTCTACTACCAAATTAATGAATGGATGAATTAATTTTTATTAAAAAGAGAAAGAAAGAAAGAAAGAAAGAAAGAAAGAAAGAAAAGAAAAAAGAAAGAATGAAAAGGAAAAAAGAGAAAGAAAAACAGAAAAAAAGAAAGAAAGAATGAAAAGGAAAAAAAGAAAGAAAGAAAGAAAGAAAGGGAAAAAAGGAAAGAAAATGAAGAACGAAAAAGAAAAGAAAAAAGAAAGAAGGAATGAAAAGGAAGAAAGAAAGAAAGAAGGAAAAAAGACAGAAAGAAAGAAAGAAAGAAAGAAAAGGAAAAAAGGAAAGAAAATGAAGAAAGAAAAAGAAAAGAAAAAAGGAAAAAAGAAAGAAAGAAAAGAAAAAAGAAAGAAAGAATGAAAAGGAAAAAAGAGAGAAAAATAAAGGATGAAAAGGAAAAAAAGAAAGACAGAAAAAGAAAAGAAAGAAATGGGAAAAAGGAAAAAAAGAAAGAATGAAAAGGAAAAAAGAAAGAAAGAAAGAAAAAGAAAAGAAAGAAAAGGAAAAAAGAAAGAAAGAATGAAAGGGAAAAAAGAAAGAAAAAGAAAGGATGAAAAAGAAAAAAGAAAGAAAGAAAGAAAGAAAGAAAGAAAAAGAAAAGAAAGAATAAGGAAAAAAAGAAAGAATGAAAAGGAAGACAGAAAGAAAGAAAGTAAGAAAAGGAAAAAAGGAAAGAAAATGAAAAAAGAAAGAAAAAGAAAAGATAAGAAAAAAGGAAAAAAGAAAGAAAGAAAAGGAAAAGAAAGACAGAAAAAGAAAAGAAAGAAAGGGGAAAAAGAAAGAGAAAAATGGTCCAAACTGCTTCTCTTTCCACTTGCAGGCACTAGGGTTTTCTTCCGGGCTGTAGCAACAGAATAAGGATTATTACAGAATTCCTTTAGGCCGAGAAACACTGAAGGTCTCTGGACTCTTTGCGCTTTTTGACAAATCTTAAACATGTGGCGCCCCCTGGTGGCTGAGAGGCCTGTGTTCACTATTGACCAGCACTGAAAAACCTGTAAAATTGAGTGAAAGTGATATTTTCAGTGTTTGGGCCATGACGACCTGGGGGGGGTCGGGGTTGGGGGGGGGGTTTAGCTTCTCCTGTAACGGACGTTCAGAAACCCCTCTGTTCTAACAGATCATCATCAGAGGCAGAACACGGGTGTGTGGGCGTGTGTGGGCGTGTGTGGGTGAGTTTTTTTCATAGCAGTAGGTGTATTAGAATAATAAGGGTGAACGTGAGGAACGTGGGGGTGTGGTCAAGGGTCGAGGAGGCGGAGCCGTGAAGGTCGTGTCCACACAGAGCGTGCTCCAACAGCAGATGAGTCTCCGGACTGATGCCTGCGCACACACACACACACACACACACACACACACACACACACACACACACACATTATTGATATCCTAAAGGTGTGGCTTGTTCTCTGAATACCCAACACTTGTCCAACCTGGGTCACTTTCAACAGGTACTGACTACTGCACACCTGGAACCCTCCACCACACCTGCCGTTCTGGAGACGCTCCGACTCATCGGGCTTTTTTTACCCAAATTCACCCACAAATGAAGGCGAGACTGTATCGCTGTTAAAGGACACGTGACACAAAAATACACTTTCCTCTTTTATCAAATAAATAAATCAGTTCACACATACGAGACGCTCTGCCTTTAACTCTTACGTCACCATCCAGCTTCTTCTAAAGCGCCGTCTGCTTAGCATTAGTCATGTTCCATCACAACGTGACCCAAGGTGTGTCTCCATGGCAACGCTCACTGTAGTAACCTTCAGTTCGTGACCCCTCATCAAGATCGTGTCATGCCGACGCCTGTCAATCAATCGACCAAGCCTGAGGCCTTCGAGTTGCCCCGAGACGAACGCGTGCCATGGTCAATCCCTGTGTGCCAGTTTCTGCTGTGTCCACAGTTAATCACTCGATACCATAGCGACGCTGACCGGTTCAGAGGAGTCCAAATAGCAGGACAGTGACAATTTACACCAAGGTCATGTAGCTGTAGCACTGCTAACTACTGGACTTGTCCACATCGAGGCGACGATACGATCAGACGGGCTTTAACCCATGTCCAGTCCCCACCCACTGGCTACAGCTCCCCCGATCACATGATCACCAGCACTGGGAGGGTGAAGGAGAGCATGTGCTTCCCCCGAGTCGCCGAACTACCGCTAATGCTGCACAGCTGCTACTGAGTCGTGATTCCACACGCTACAGAGACTAGTCACCGACTCTGACCTGACATCTAGCCTGATAAACATCCGGGCCAGTCGCCGGCGACTACAGCCAATGAGAGCGCAGGACTCACCAAACTGAACAGAACTGAACGACTCGCCTCCGCCTCTCTCTCCATCCACACTGCACACCTGTGCTGCTCCATCCCTTCACCCTCATCCCTCTCTCTCTCCTTTCACTCGCTTCTACACACACAGCGCTCGTTTATG
>JBBPDA010109492.1:0-10260 GCA_037974385.1 Arnoldichthys spilopterus
CTTAATGGACCACCACCTATAGAATAATGATAACGGCTTTTGCAGTCTTTGATCATAATATCTTTTAATATCATTTATTTTTTTGCTGTCTCCTCAAGGTCATAAGACCTAAAAAATAAAGTTACTCCAAATCTCCTGAGGACTATATTACCCAAGCTGATGCAGGTGTGGTGTGGAGTGATTGGACATGTTTAAGGAGTACTCATGGTATAGGAAATGTGTTCCACATAGAACAGTGAAGTTCTTCCATCCGTCCATCCATTTGTCTATTAGAGCTGAACAATTAATCGTCTTTACATCATAACTGCAGTTTAAAAGTGCAATTTTCACATTGCAAGTGCTGCAGTTTTAATTGTAACCTATAATGTCCCATATTGACAAGTTTTAATTGGGGCAGTTTAATAGTAGTAATGAATTGAATTATGCAGAGCTTGAGAATTGGTAGCTTGATGTGAAATGGTTCAATTTGCAGGGAAACTTGCCAACTTGGATTTCTTTATGGTGATGATGGGAACCAGGAGTCACAGTCTCTACCATACAAATATTGGCTTAATATTTTATTAAGTCACTATGACCAGCAATGTTACATATCTGAGTTTTTAGAGGTAATGGTAATAATGGTAAAAAAAAGTGGTAAACTATTTTATTTTGGGACTTTTGTAACATAAAATTAAACATATGTAAAATAATGTTTTGGTTATCAGCCACTGTATTTGTAGCTATTTTATGAAATCACATTTTGTAAAGGAGCTGTTGTGCCACATCTAACAGATTAGAAATTTGGTTCCCCTCATTACTTCTGTGAACAATTTTCACTCAAGTTTTTCTATAAAGGGGCATTTTACACCAAAATCATTCTTAACTGTTCATGTTTTAACCGTTTGTTTATGCCTAAATTATAATAATTGTAACCAAAATACATCATACCATCATGTTGACCAACATGTAGACATATAATCGTGATTGGTAATCATTGTCCTTGAAAGTATTTTGACAATGTGCATCATGAATATGTGACAACGCATTACAGAGAATTATTAATATGATGCTCATGAAATTTTATTTAACCTCATTTCTGGAAATGTCAGCAGGGCAATGCCATGCCTAATTCTGACAACACTACAACAGTGTGGCTTCATATCCACAGAGTGCGTTTGACCTGCCAGCAGTTTACATCGGTCTCCTATTAAAAATGTATGGCACATATTGGAGAGGAGAATTGGACAATGGTGACCCTGGCCAGCAAGAGTGGTCAAGATCTAAACTTGCAAAACTGCAACAATTAGTATTCTCGCTTCCCAAACTATTAAAAGGATTAAACAAAAGTGGTGTTACAAAGTGGTAAACATGCCTTTGTACAACGAAGAAAATTAACTATTCAGATTGTTTGAAATGCATTTTACTAAATTTTCCAACTTTCTTGGTAATGGGCTTTGTAGCTGTATTGCTAACAAGGCCAGTCAACAACTGAGTACAGATCATTCATGTCATGCAAACCTTCCCTTTGCCTTCTACCCATAGTTTCATTTGTAAATTGTGGCACAACTGAATGCTGTCATCGTTTTTCTTCATTTAAATTTCATTGTGAATATTGAATAATATGAGAAAATTGAAAGATTGTTGTGAATCAAAACAAACCATGGATTTAGAGTTTTGAGTCTTTAGAAGAGGGGAAGAACGGCAAGAAGAAGTTCGAAAATGGCTTTTTGTAAATGTACATGCCTCAGAAGGAATAGATAAGAAGTGTCTGTTCTAGTTGCTTACTTTGTTGGGTATACCATGAGTGTACTGATCCATTAGCTCTGAATTGTCTATGGAACAGAAATAGTCCATCCTTCAATCTATTAGAAGCTGCAGTATGTAACAATTGTACATTGTATGTAGTCTGTTGTATAATGTTTATTCATTGTTTTATTGTGTTATGACTATTGCAAAGCACTGACTATGCATGACCGTGCAACCTCCATTCTCTCCAAAATATTGAACCACAGCCATGATGCTCAGTTTGAGAGTATTTTAATTGTTTTTAAAATCATTTTTATTTTTTTATTACTTTTTTGTTCTAGAATATCGCAATATTTATCACAGTAATCTACAGCATTGCAATGTCATTCAGGTCTAATCCCTTCAGGCAATTTCAGAGGTTTTGCATGGTCTGTAAGATACATAGGTTCTACATTTTCAGTTTTCTAATCTTCTACATGAATAGAGTATGACTGATTTATACTGAAGAAAATGCACAACATCCTTTAACACATATCAAGTTATTGTATGCCGCTATTCCTGGTGCTTGTGTGTCTCTTCTCTCCTATTACATAAGCCTCTTCCTTCGAAACGTCAGTGTGTAATAGCCTCATATCTGTCTAAGCTCTTGACATTTTGTTCCTGGGGCCCTGTTTTACATAAAAGGCCAATTTCCTATGTTTTTATTTGCACTTCCTTTTATTTGGTCAGTTATATTTCTGAGCGTTTGTACTTCCATGGTTTATTTTACATACTTTCAGACAGATTGAAATGAGCTCTATTCTGATTTTCTGCCCTGTATTATGGCTCATGAAGAAAGCAGTCATTGTAACACTCCTTATAATGTCAGCATGATAGGATGGGGCTACATATATGGGATACACTGAAGTGGGAAAACTCTGGAAGTAGCTTGTTAGACTACACAAATTGATCTGCTGTTGCCGGTTGCTGAAAACTTCCAGGAATAATTTGATACCCTGTTTGTTATTCAGATATAGCCAAGGGAAAAATCTGTAGTGACGGCTGTCTCAGGTAAGCTAATAAGCTAAGCTGATGGTGAGGACAGTCTTCTGAGAGGATGATGCATCAGCATGGTAGTAACTGAGAGGAAACACGCTGTTTCTGTAACTAGCGTGCATCAGCTACAGTAACTTTACTGTAGTTAGTGATAAAGTTGCTCTGTTTCTTTGTCACATCCTTAAAACCTCTAGCAATCTTTTGCAAGGCCCTTATGTTAAGGCACTCATAGCTTCATAGTAGTAAAGCATAATAAAGTACAGATTGCTAACTCAAATATACAAGCACCATTTTCACATTTTACTGTCCTGTTATAACATAAAATCTGTGTTGTAGTGAATACTTGGGCATTATACTGAATTTTCACCAATGTAATGAATGCCCTAAAAATAATTTCCCTTGCTCATCTCCAATTCAAGCTTTATAAGTAAATAGAACTATTTATTTTGATTCACTTTTGCCATCAGACAACTTCTTGGATTTCAAGATGGCGGTCATGTGCGCATGCTGGCATGTATGTATGTATGTGTGTATGTGTGTGTGTGGGACCTCACAAAACACTGAATTCAAAATGGGCTGTTTAGTGAATGGTTTGTCTTGAAATTGGGGTTGTCACCTAAGCCTGTACTCAAGCCACTGTCGTATACACCATGCTACTGTGAGACGTCTCGTACTGGATCAGTGTGCTAAGCCCACTACTTTACATTGACAATAAAGTCTGAATTGCCAGATTGCCTTGTCATGGTTGGTCCCTCCCCACCTTTGTGTTCTTAAACATATTGGGCATTTTATAGTGGGTAGAAAGAAAGCATGAGGGCAGCGATGCTGTACGGTTGCCCTGTTGATCCCAGCTCCTTGCAGTGGTTGCATAAGATGTTCCCAACAGCTCTGGGACAGAGCGGCATTCTGGGTAAGTCATCTAAAGCAGCCTACGCTCCATTCGCCTTTGTGAGGCTGTCCAAGGAGGCCCCTTTGTTTATGGCTTTTTTGTGTTTACCTTAGAATTACATGACATCGCGCTATCTCTCTCTCTCTCTCTCTCTCTCTCTCTCTCTCTCTCTGTGAACAACATACTGTTTTTCACTCTGTATGCTGTCAGTTTATTCGAAGCATTGTGCATGACGGAAGTCTTGTTCATATTGTCACAATCATATTGCTTGTAGTTTTTGTAGCTTATCTTGTTGATTCAGTAGGGCTAGCACAATGAATCAGTTCAAATTGGAAAAATTAGTAATTGATTCAAGTTTGCATCATGATCCTGGAAAGAGATAGCTAGACTGAAATAGAATTAACATAAATAATAAAATATCAAATGGTTTTAAATAATATTAATAATAAAACAAATTGTTTCATAAATTTTTTTATAAATTTTAAGAATTCTCTAGACAATAACTTTTTTAATAATATATTGTAATTATTTATTTACATATTTAAAAAAAAATTATTATAGCATAATGCTTTGTTTTACGTCTCTCCCTGCCAGTTTCGTAAATTTCTTCAAGCTCCTAGAATTTTATGCATAGACCTTTCTTGCAGAGAGAGGGGCCCTTTTTTGCACAAGTGAAAATCTGGTTTTGTGAATTTTATGCTGATGTGTTGCTATTTTAAGGCAGTGAAATATGCTTTGGATTGAACAGTGCTTCTCCCCTGAATGATTTTCACTTTGAATGCGAGCAGGACCATTTCTTTGCCTAAAACCGATCTGGTTTGTCAGCTGAACTTGGGATTATAATACCAATGAGCCATAGCTCATGAACCCCTGCATGCTAAAGGTGAGGAGAAGTGCCATTCTAATTGGTTTATTGCATGTTCGGCCCAAAACACACCTCTGAATAATTACGACAATCTTTTTGCGCTGTGTTCTGGTGTGAAGTCTGATTGTTGATTTTTTTTCACCATCAAAACAGCAAAATGGATTTGGACACACCCATAAATGTTAGATGCGACTTGTGTTAGTTGCGTTTTGCTTTAGGTTGTCAAAAGAGAGTCCATAGTCTTCTTTCTGCTTAAGTAGCACTCAAGGCATAAGATCGTGACTAAAAGGAGGATGTTATATTGCTGGTATCGGAAAATCTGTGACTAAAAGGAGGATGTTATATTGCTGGTATGGGAAAAATCACACTGCATTTGATGAGCCAGAGGTCTTTCCAGTACATAGTGAACATCAGACATATTGCTTTGTTCCACCTAATGGCTGCAATTAGCTGATCTAGCTAAAAGCCCTGGCAGATTCTAGCTTAAAATGTGGATTATGGTACAGTTTTTACCAGCTGGTTACATATGGCAGCTGTCTGTAATGTTTATTTAAAAAAATGGGCAACTTTTATTTTGTCATACTTTCATTTCTAATGCTCTCCCATCCCTCCCACAACTAAGAGAATAGCAATTTATCAGCTTAGCTGCTAGCTTGTGTTTGAACTGCTAACAGTTAAGAACATGTAACCAGTTAGCCTAAAATGATCCTACATCTAAATATGATCTGCTCTCTTTTCAAAATCTAAATAAATAAATTAAAAATTAAAAATGCAGGCATAGTGTTGGTTCATGTTGGTCAGTAAATTGGGTACACTTAGCTAGCTCTCATTTCACACATCATGTAAGAGTCTGTCTTGTCCCGTCAGTGTTTTGTTTTCCTTAGTCATGTGACCTGTCTGTGTTTTTTAACACGTTAATTAGCCATGTGCTTGTGTTAGCCACGCTTCACACCTGGTTCTCCTTCCCTCTGTCAGCTGTTCCTCGTTTTGTCATTATATATATATATATACCCCTGTGTTTGGTTCAGTCTTTGTGGGTTATTTGTCGTTACCATTTTGTCTTCCCTTAGCTTTATCGTGTGTTTGTTTTGTCGTTTTATTTATTAAATCCATTTTCTTTGAAGTCTGTAATCGTCTGCTTTTGCTTCCTAACACCCCAAAATTGTGACACTTACTTTTATTTAAATCTCTCTTTCTTTTTCTCATATGGAAGAGCATGAAAACTATTGAAATATGGGTGTTGTAACACAGAAACAGCTTCTGCCAAAGTTTTGCAATGGAAGTGATTTAATATTACTAAAACTAAGCTGGAGAGAAGTATAGCGCAGACCTGTAGCTTCCTAGTGAACTCCAAATTCTATAAACAACAGGATTAACATCTTGGAGTCAATGTATACACTTCTTACCACAAATATTTGTTTTATATTTAATCTTCCCAATTACATATTATATCCTAACACTATAAGGCATATACTGTGTATGAGTTTGGCAGAGTAATACACAAAATATTTACATACTACTACTACTGCTAACAGGAAGTAAATGATTTTATGACTGAATAAATTTTAGAACTATGCTAGACTTTATGCAAAAATTTGCTAAAAATGTTCATTGCCACACTACTTTAAGATGGCACAGATGCTCCTGTAGAAGAGTACTGCTTTATTTACAAAGCTTGTATAATTGGCATTTTAAAAAAGATGCGATTTGTAGTGCCTAACTTTCCATTTCCCACACCATTGTGGGAAAATAGTGTTCATCAGCACCATAGACACACAACCATGAGTTTTAGGTGAGTACTGTACATATCAAGTATACTTAACGTTCAAACTTGTATAACACTTACAACACATTCAATACTACAATTAATATTAGGTGTGCAATTGGGACACACATACTGTGTAAAAGTTTCCTAGTGGTAGTGAGCCAATCCAATCCCCCAAAGGGAAGAATCATGACACATGACACATTTTGGAGTCTTTGCATTATTTGCTTTTGTACAGTTAAACCAGAAGATTTCTGGTTTACTAATGTAATCAATAGTGATGAATCTGATGCAGATGATGAGCATATGCACACCAGTTCTCATTACACTTCAGGAGGGTTGCCAACATTCATGCATGTAGTGTGGGACTCACACTATCATTTTTAATATCAGCCTGTTGCATCAAGTTGGCTCAGCTTTGAATATTTGTCATTTGAGATTTAGAAAGTATGCTCAATGATTAAGAAATGAGAAAGTACACAAGAGTAAACTAAAATTTAAATTCATATATTTTAAAAAAAGTTATTTTTAAAGAATAGCCTTTTATTTGTGATAAGTGTTTATTTTCATGACTTTCCTTATATTTGCTTTACCGATGGACAACACAAGTCGGCAAGCACTCCTGAATTGTGGTGGCATGTCAAAATAAGTCTATACCACCTTTACTACAATTGTCCTTTTAAAAAGGGTATGATAAAGCACACTGCAGATATCTAATCATTGTAATGATGGTTGGTAACATAAGGAAAATGAGGTAATAGAACAGCATCTAACTACAGGATCTAACTACAGAAATACAACAGTGAGAAACACAGTGAGTAACACTGATAACTGAGACCAACACAAGAGATTATAAGGGAACACATAACGAGGAACACCTGAACAAAGGAGGAGACCAGAAACAAGGATCAGGTGATGAGGTGGTGACATGGGCATAAACAAAGGCAGGGGTAGGACATAAACAAACACAAGATATGTGGAACGGAAACACATGAGAACCCAACCACAAACGGACAGGAACGTGGCACGATGAGACGAGACTAACTCATTTACAACTGCAGCAATTGGAATTTACACATGTTGGCAGAAGCAGCCGGCTTGTGTGCGAACTGGCAGTATACAATTTGCTTAGACAAAACTGAAATTAAGTGGTTGGCAAGAGGTGAGTTAATAGCTGTTTCCGGGTCCAAACCAAGTTCTTCTTTTCACTATACATGCTCTTGCTTTCACATGACTGACTGAGATAGCACCCACTCTATTAATAATCTCTTTCTGTTATGTCCGGTTTTTACTCACTTTTTCTACTTCCCTGTTTCTACTTCCCCCATTCTAAAAACCCCCATCTGCCACCCCAGTGGACGCGTCAACAAAAACCTCAATCCACAGCAAATTCAAAAGTTGGCAACCCTGCGTCAGCGGTTGTAAGGACTCATAAACATGATCAGAACTTGCCAAAGTCAGAGAAATCTGTCTAGAACAGAGGCTATTCTTATTCTGAGGCCACACCACACTACACAAGGGACCAGAGATGAGTTAGTGTGGTGGCTCCAAGTGCAGCTAAAGATGTTTCATGCCGAGATTCAACCCTATTGTTGTGACACTGCATGTCAGGTCTCAGCACTATTCGTCCTTGAAGAGCTTTCAGCATTTGTACATCTTTTCTATAGGTGTGATTGGAACATTTGCTTTCTGACATTTCATTCACACCCAGTAAAAAGACCTGAAAAAGACAGGCATGTTTTATACACCATATATTCTTGTCCTGCCAGACAGGATTCAGTTATGATGTACAACTGTAAAAATAAAGGTTCCTCAAAGGTTCTTAGTGTGCATATATTTCTCATACATGAGAAAAAAAAGCCTTTAATTGGTAGAGATCTTATTCAAATATGTGGAGGTTTCTTTTTGATTTTAAAAATGTTCCATGCTCATTTACAGAATAATTACTTAAACATAAACTGAATGGTTGTTTCAGTTTTTCTGTGACATCTGGCATAAATGCTGACATTAGCACTTTTCGCTGATGAAATCAAAAAAATTGTTATTTTTGTCTTTGGCACAGACAACTCAATGCCTGCTTTTCTGATAATCAGTTGACATGTAGACTCACAGCACATGGTTCCACAGTCTTTTATCCCATCTGAGATGAGCTTGGCCCCAGAGAACTGGCAGTTATACATAGAGTTGATACTTGGCTTCCTCATTGCGCATTAAAGCTCTAAGTTGCATTTCTTGATGCAGCAACAAACTGTGTTAAGTGTAAATAGAATGGGGGAAGCTCAGGTGGCTATATTTGTCACAGTAGCATGACAGTTCTTAGGCTGTGCCATCTGAGGGCTTGAAGATCAAGTGAGTTCAATATTTGTTTAAGACCTTGGCTGAAATCTCTGAATCTTTTCACAATGTTATGTACTGTAGATGTTGAAAGACTTGTCGCCACAAACTTGTGTTGAGAAATGTGTGTTGAACTGCACTGATAACTTTCTCATTACTTTTGGAACAAAGGGGTGAGCCATGCTTGCTTGCAAAGGCTCAGCCACCTGCTGCCAATTAACCTGCTTAAGTGCTACTAAAACAGTGCTACTTGGATTTTCTGTGCACTTTTCAATCTTTTTTAACTCTGTACCAACTGTTCTTGAGCCATACACATGAGATGACTAACTCTTAATCTACCTTGTTGTCTCCCTGTTACCACCCTGTTATGGTAATATACGGTAATATAAAATATCAAATTTACAGAGCACTTCTCTTCTTAATAAGATTAATTTACTAATATGTGGCCATGAGTACAGCATGGGATTGACATGCCGGCATGCCTCACTAAGTCGTAGCAATGTTTTTAGATTCTATTGTTATTACATTATGGCTTCATATAATTTAAAGTCAATGTCAATCACAAGTCCTTACAGAATTGACCCAAGTAAACATTTTTTCCATTAAGGAATTACGTTTCTCAGTCACTTCATTTCATACTTGTCATCTCACTGACATTTTGATTGATGCATTGTATTATGATTTCTAACAAACAACGTGATTGGCTAGATTTAACTCTAGTCACAATTGACCATTTTTTTACAGCAAGTGGGCGTTTGAAATTGAACAAAGGAGACCTCAAGAACAATGTGCATTGAATCGGTCATCCCCAAAAAGGGAAAAAACAAGTCCGCTTGTCTGAACAAGTGATGTCTACGGTCCTTTTTTAGCAATCCACTTGTCCTGGCCAGTCATTAGTAGATCCTGAGCCACATTGTAAATGAGTTTTTTTTTCACCACAGGCTCCATATGTGCTCTGTGTTTTGATGAGATTGTAAAGACCTTAATCAGGTCATCTATCTCCACACTAAAGAAATCAAGCACATTTTCCTTAAATTAAATATACATTTGTTTGTTTCTCCATGAACCATGGTTTGCAGAAGGTAGGAAGCCATTACTCGAAAGTCCAATGTGTGGCTGTTTCCCTTTGCAATGAATATTTAAATGAGATTGTGTCAGTAATCTCAAACACATTACCACATTGGGCTTTCAATGTGATCTCAAATTATTTGGTCAATGAGAAGGTGTATTTTTTAATTTTTTTTAAAATCCTGTTGTTTGTCCTTTTCCTTTATTTTTCTTCCTCATACACTTCTTTCTTACTCTCTGTTGCTGTCCACCTCTTTTCCTCCTATTCCCTCAGTGGTGGCTAATTACACTGTCAAGATGGGGGGCTGTCTCCTCTGAAGAGACAAAAAGCTTTTTTAATTCCTTAGAGCCTCCATCCACAGGTCAGTAGGTCACCCTTTTAGTGTATTACCCAAGATGAGATGCTTACACCGTGTCCTACACACTTGACGGTCAAATGTCCTTGCTCCACGATAAGAACCTCTGCTACATTATTCCTACACCTTCAAAACACAAGCCTCTTTGGTGTGAGGTCCAAAGGAGGATCAGAGTGTTTTGAGTCAATGGTATCCAAAGTACACTGTATGGGCAAAAGCATTG
>JBBPDA010109493.1:0-10260 GCA_037974385.1 Arnoldichthys spilopterus
GGGGGCAGTAATCAGACAGTCCAGACTGTAATTCTGTGTGTTTACCTGTGGGGGGGGGCAGTAATCAGACAGTCCAGACTGTAATTCTGTGTGTTAACCTGTATAATAATAATAATTTATAAATTTTTTCATGTGTTTAGTGGACTTTTATTTCGAAATGAACGTCTGTTCTGATAACATCGCTTCTGAAGGCCACAAGGTGGCGTAAGACCTTGCTCTTCTCTTGCGGAAGTTGGGAAGGAAGTCAGAGTGGGAGAGACGGCTGCAGAGACTCCTATACGTAACTCGCTGTCTGCTTTACAGTGGAAGAGTCACAGTAATATAGTATCATGGCACAAAGAACTTGATAGTATCGTATCGACACTGTAACAGCTACACACCTAATTCTGTGCCATTTCCCTGATACTGTAGGACAAAAAATCAGGATCAGCTAGCTTTCACTCCCCACATGCATCAGTGAACCTTGGGTACCTGTTGCTACTCCACCACTTCTCCTTCCCTGGATCACTTTTGGTAGGTACTAACTAATGCACATCTGGAACACTCCACAAGACCTGTCATTTCGGAGATTCTTCTTCTAGCACATCAACTTCAAGAACTGACTGTTCATGTGCTGTCTGATATATTCCACCCCCCTGACAGAAGGGTAATGAAATAACTAGAGAGTCAATGTTACTCACTTAACCCGTCAGTGATGTTAATATTATGGCTGATTGGTGAATATGTGCAAAAGTTTGAACACCCATTTTCTTAAGGAAAAAAAGCACAGGGAACATGTCCGACTGAAGCCGAAGGAGGTTATCATCAAATTGTAAGAATTTCTGAAATGTTTGTGAATATTTGATAGATTCTTTTTAAAGATTTTAGGACGCGTCGACGGTCAGGGAGGCGCGTAACATTGCACATGTGATTTTTCTCCTTGGCTTTGTGTTCGTTTGTTGCGTCGCACTGACACATCTCTCCATTCCTGTACACCATTCCGGGGAGAGGGGGAAAAAAAGCCCTGGAAACAACACAGGAGGTGACGTCACCGAGGCTTGATTTGGCTCCTCTGTTCTCCAGTGTGCCTGTCATTCAGGAAACTCATTCAGAGTGTCATCTCTCCCTCGCTCTCCCTCGCTCGCCCTGCCTTTTTTTCTTTCTTTTTTTTTTTTTTTTGGCAGTTTCAGCACATCCTCACTCCCCTTGACATAACAAGGTCCGGTTCCCAAGCCCCTGCATCAGATGTGGGCAGCAGATAGCCCCCGTGCGATAAGTGGCTTTTCTGCTCTCTTTTATCTGCACTGGAAGAGCTTCGCCTCCGAGCCTTTCGCATTCACTGCATTGTGGTGGCCCTGTGCATCTCGGCGTCGCCGAAAAAAAAAGCTCTCAGTGTGCGAGGGGCTGGCATGGTGGCAAAAGGGCCTGCTGGTGGCAAAGGGCCTGCTTTGGCCCGCTTCGGCCTGCTTATGGCGAGCTCACAATGAGAAAAAGCTGGAAGCGTTCCAGGCGTTCTGGCACCGCGGGCCGCTGTGTACGTTCTGCTGCCGTATGAAAGGTGCTGAATTACATTCGGGCCCCGTGTAACTGCCAGATAATGTGGCTATGGGAGGATGTGTGTGTGTGTACATAAGTGCATGCGCTTGCAAGCGAGAGAGAGGGAGAGTCCATGTGCTTTGCTGCCCCGAGGGATCTTTAGATAAAAGAGGAAGATGGAGGAAAAAAAGGAGAAAATGCTTTTGCTGAGTAGCTTAAAGTAACCCCGCTCTCCTCACTGCAGTGGAGTTAATGGCTAAAGCTACAGATTCACTATTGCCATGGGGGAAAAATGAAGCTGCATGTTGCTTTTGTTTGTGTGTGTGTGTGTGCTCTAGCAGAATGGGAGGTTAGAATCTGTAGAATCTGCGCCAAAAGTATTTTTAACACATTGCATAGAGCTCATTCACATCTGTGGATACTTTTAACAGTGCATTTATTAACACATTTGTTTCCCATTTCTGTAGGTGTGGGTGTGGCACCTATGTAAGAGATCATATATGTAACAGTCCAAGTTTTAGATCAAAGGTGCAAGTATATTTTTATATTTTTGTTTAGCTCGGGGAATATACTGGAACTCTGGTGACGACTCTATGCAGCTAGCAGACGGTCAGTTTAGCCTGTTTGTCGTCTCTCTGGCCTTGGCTCTGGATTGGCACAGATTAACTGTCCTGAGACTATGCGCTGTACTGCAAGAAATGAGAGCTGCACCTTCCCGAATGGGATAGATACCGTCGGGTCCCAAAAGACCAGCTTTGCTTGGCTAGAACCCTGAGATTACGTGCTATGTCTGGCGCCCTGGCTCCCGGAATGCACCTGACTAGAACTGCTGGTGCCCCTAAAGGCCTGGCTGATCTCAGGTGCCCAGAACCAGAACCTTTCAGGTTCTTCAGTGGGTGCTTAACTGAGGAGAGCAAACCTGTTGGACCAGTGAATCGGAGAGGAGTGGTGCTTTGGTGGGTGAACCTTAGAGGCTCTGCGATGTATGTGTGTGTGTGTGTGTGTGTGTGTGTGTGTGGTCACTATAACTGAAAGTTGGAAACCTTTGTTTTTTCTTGCAAATTTCTGTGTGTTGGGGGGCTTATTCTGTAGTGTGTGTGTGTGTGTGTGTTTGGGTGTTTTGTCTAAAGGGAGCCCACATGTCAGAGTAAGGGAGTGGCAGTGAATATCAGCTTGAGAGATGGAGGGATGACTGGAGCAGAAACGACAGCAGGTGAACGAGAGGAGTCAAGCTGAGAGGAAACGTGTGTGTGTGTGTGTGTGTGTGTGTGTGTGTGTGTGTGTGTGTGTGTCTGTGTATTTACAATTCTGCACCTCACACCACCCGAGAGAGAACCTGGACAGTGAGGGAAAGAGAAAGAGATGGGGAGAACGAGAGAGGAGGAGACAGAAAACAGGAGAGGAAGAAAGCGAGTGGAAAAGAGAATGATGGCGAGAAGGAGAGCACAAGGAGGGAGGGAAAAGTAAAGGAAGAGAAGGAGAGGGAATGGGAGAGGGGAGAAAGAGAGAATAAGGGAAAAGTGAGAGGAAAAGAGAGAGAGAGAGAGAGAGAGAGCTGGATCTGTGCTCTTTGATCTTTCGGTGCACGGGTTTCTCTGTTTATCATTCCTTCGCCTGGCTCCGGCGTGTGTTAGCTCTCCTCTCCTCCGCTCTCTGAGCGACTCTCTCAGGTTGTTTATGAAAAGAATAATAATAATAAATGAAACGCTCTGATTGGGTGTTTTTGTTGTTTGTTTTTTTTTGCTGGAAGAAATCAGTGTTTCCTGATGGATGAGTTTAGGAAGCAGTAGAACATCTTCCAGTCCATATTTCACCCGCTGCAGTAAACACACTGCTGACAGCCTGGACAAGCAGGGAAATGGCCTTTGGGGCAGTGTAGCACATGCTCGTTTTTATACAGTGTTAGGACAGGAGGCCATACCCATCTCAGACAGGATGGATATATGTCCCACATGTCTTATATATGTGTGTGTGTGTGTGTGTATATGTGTGTATATATATATATATATATATATAATGTATTAATGTAATACTGTCCCATATTTACCATAGATACTTAATAATGTCAACTTATGTACCATACATACAGTAATATAGACACATGTATTACTGTGCTCTCTCTTTGCATTTTAAATGTGTTAGTTTATAAAGTCAAGAGGCATTTCAGACCTAATCCATGTAGCGTATTTTGATGCATTACTGTGTGTGTGTGTGTGTGTGTGTGTGTGTGTGTGTGTGTGTAATGCTGGTTTAGTGTGAACAGAGCTGTAACTGTGTTATAATCTGTAACAGGTGGGCTGGATCAGGGAGTGTGGGAAAAGATGATCCACAGAGGAAGTGGTTTAGTATTTCTTTTATAGTGACAGTGGGTCTATATATATGTATGTATGTGTGTGTGTTTGTGTGTGTGTGTGAGAGAGTGTGTGAGAGAGTCTGTGGGGGCAGGCACGTGTATGTTTGCATGAGACCGTCCATCCTAAAGGGTCATTGACCGTATACACCACAGTGCATTATTGCAGGCGCCCTGAAGCTGCTCTGTAGTGCTGTGCAATGCTCATTTGCTCCACATGGTCTTTGTGACAGACTGTAATTCACTACAGGAAGCGTAGGGGGTGATATACTGTGCTATAATGCTTTGTTACGTTGCTCCACACGGTCATTGACAGACTGGCAAGGATTCTATTGTTGCTTCCAGTCTGGTGCACTTATGTGGCTTTACCACTGGCACCAGTAATCTCTCTTCTGCTGGTGTTGCTTTGCTGTGCGATGTACCTCCAAGGCCATTGGCTTTATAGAAATTTCCTCACGTACCTCATCAATCTCGCTGGATCTGCTCGTCTGGGTGTCTGTACTTCCTCAGTTTCTCAATTTGTAAACATAACTCTCATAACACACAAACCTGGGAACCAAAAACATGGTGTCTTCCAAATTTTCATGTCCACATTTCAACCAGTCATAGGACAGTGATGTAAACACCCCAATTGTGGGCGGAGACTTCAAACTCTTGTGAAGTCAGTGCGGTTCCAGTTCAGGTGCGGTTCGCTTCACTTGCAGTGTAAAAACGAGTCTTTGTGGTGTGACTGGCGAGCGACTCGGTTCCTGGTGCCAGTGGAAAAGGTTCTTGATTAGCGGTTAGTGCAGTTTATTCGCACCTGGAACAGTAAAGAACTTCCTGTGACTGGATAACGTGCCAGGTGCACATGTTGGTAAAAGAGGACAGGTTTGTTTTTGGAAGAAACGCTGTTTGCAGCTGTGACACGCCGGACCGTCCACTGCGACTCATGGCGGACAGCTGCTGGACAGGCCGCGGTGGAGCAGCTCTGCGAGGAATTCAGTGTTACTTTGATCTTGTTAAAGTGTGTGTGTGAGCGGAGAGAGGCAGCAGGTGCTGGACAGGGCAGCTCTTCTGGGTGAGCGACTCGGACACACTCCTGCTGAGACGAGTGTGTATAAAAGCTCTAATCCCTGACAGCTCTCTCGCACTCCTGCACCGAGGTGTGAGTGCTTTTCTGTGTTTTTCGCCCAGATGCCTGGTGGTACACAGGCAGCGGAGGGTTATTAGAGTTTCTGTCTGAGGGCGTCTTGGAGTGCATGCTCTCTGAAACAGCATTTCCGTTCGTCACCATTATTTAATGAATTTTCATTTCAGCACTACCCAATTTGCTAAATCCTCGAATTTTCCCATGTTCTGTTGATGTGAGTGAGTTTGGGAGCTTTGCAGCACTGAATTGCTGAATGCTTTGACTAGGGTTGCACCAATTATTTCGGTAATATCATAATTAGGGGTGTCTCAATATTCTACTATTGACAATAACTGTAAAATTTTTGAAGATAAATACTGATTACACTTACGATAATACTGTCAATAATCCAGCAGCATGAACTATGTGGCTCACACTCCAACAGTAGGTGGCGGTAATGCTTTTAAGTGCTCGGCCCCCCCCCCCCCCCCCCCAACACTCACCCCTTCCATAATGGCTGCAATTAATTTCGCTCACACTAAAATTATAAATAAATGTAATAAATGACATTAAGCTCTCAATTGTGTTGTTAAAGCTTCTCACTTTTTTTCCAGTATCCATTAAATGGGCAGTTGTGGCCTAGTGGTTAGGACATTGCCCTTATGACCTGAAGGTCGCAGGTTCAAGTCCTTGTGTTATTTTATTACAGTTTTATATCACATTTATAGGAAAACCTCCTGAAACGGCTGAAATGTTCATTAGTCTAACACTGACTCGTTGTCTGGTGTTGCTTTAATGCAAGTCATTTGAACCATTCATTAGTTGCATGTGTGACGCTCCCGAGTATATCTGCATGTTCCGCTGTGTGTGTGTGTGTGTGTGTGTGTGTGTGTGTGTGTGATTTACTTACAGAGCGAATGTGATACATTAAGCAGCATAATTAAAATCTCTGAGTGTAGAGATCTTTGTGTATCTAACTTGAATTGTAACTACAAGAGCTAGAACCTATTATAACATTCATACACATATATATCACAATAATATTGTCACTGAAAATTATTTTGGTCCACGATAATCGTGTAGAGGAAACCTGATATCCAGCTGTCCCATATGAACCCAAACCACAGATCCAGAAAGCTTTTTGACATGTCTGCTGATAGGGAAGTCCATTAAAGTCTTTATGATGAACAGACTAATGCTCATGGCCTGTTACATCACTAGTCATATCGTACCTTGTTTCACCTCGGTACATTTTAGCCAGAACAGGATGTGTGTGTAATAAAAATGCCCCAAAGTTTATGCAAAATTCATTTGCCCTCGAGCATCACAGCAAGTCCCATCAAAATGAGTCAAGCACAGGTGTGACTGAGCCTTGAAACTGTGCTTTGTGATCACCACTCTGTAAAAGGGCCCCTTCCTGTTAAAGAAAGAGAACCTAGATGAAACCATCCTACATGGTAGGCTGTGGTAGCCTAATGGTCAGAGACTTACCCTTTTGATTGGAGGGGTGCTGCTGATAGCGGCCCACTGCTCCACGTGTTGATGGGTTAAATGCAAAAGTCACATTTCATTGTGGTGCTGTTTGTGTGATGGGGTGTGTTCACAATGACAAATAGTCCTTGAAGAAAACTACTTGACTGACAGTCATCACCACTCACCTGTACACTAGGAACTGCTGCCCCTGTACCTTGGACCAGATCATCCATCACTGGGGCCTCTTGTTCACCTGTCCCAGGCTAGTTCACGTACCATGGACCAGCTCCATGTACTTATTGTGCCTTATATACATGTGTTAGAGATGTTACTCCAAGTTACAGGCTTTTAGCTGATGCCTCCTTGCGATTGTTGACCAGAGGAGGATGGGTTTCCCCTTCTGAGTCTTAGTTCCTCACAAGGTTTCTTTCTCCAGCTTGGGGAGGTTTTTCCTCATCTCTGCTTGCTCATCAGGGGCCTGGATTCTGTAAAGCCGTTCTGAGACAACGTCATCTGTAAAAACCGATATACAGATAAAACTGTCTTGACTTTAAACGGCCCCTTCCTGTTAAAACAGGCGGTCCTTGGCCTATGCTGAGCGATGAAACCTACCAGACTCTCCGAGGGCTTTGCCAGACTCCAGCACATGAGCACTCTGTTATAAAGCAGCAGTGTTTGTGCCGCTGCGCCACTCTGGACTTGCTTTCTGCCTGATTTAATAGAAAGCCGAAGGCACATATGAGTCCCAGCGCTGTCGCACACGTTTTTTTGTAGCTTCTGAGGGTCCCGTCGACTTCCGAACCGAATTCACTCAACCTCTGTTCCTCCTCTCTATCTCTCTCTCTCTCTCTCTCTCTCTCTCTCTCTCTCTCTATCTCTCTCTCTCTCTGCCTCTGTCTCGCTCTCTCTCTCCCCCTTTCTCTCTCTCGCCCTTCATTTCTCATTCGGTAGCCTGAACTCTCATGAAACACACAATACACAGAGAAGATGGGATGCAAAGCTCAGAGCCTTTGAAGCTGATTTCTCCCTCGTGCTTCAAAGCTGGATGAAATGTACGGCACGGTCTGAAACGATGATTTATGTGACAGACAGAAGGCATCTCTCAGATTGCGGCGAGGACTGGGACATACATTGTGAGCGTACAATTATTTGGATATGGGATCCGTTCTGTCAGGAACCTTGCGTGTTTGCAGTACGTTTTTGTTTTGTTTTGTGCCAAGCAGCGTAAAACTTTTTTGCTGAGTTAAAAAAAAAAAACCTACTTCTCGAAAGTTCTCCTCCGTCTTTCTCACTGGAATTTCAATTCCGCACCAGGGCAATGGGTGGTGTAACAGTTAGAGAGTTGCACCTGTAACCTGAAGGCCGCTGGTTCAAATCCCAGATCAGAACAAGTACCACTGAGTTACCCATGAGCCAGGTACCGTCCCAATGCGCAGCTCGCCACACATCAGCTGCCCACTGCTCCTACATAGATGAGTTTAATGCAGAGGTCACATTTCGTCGTGGTGTGTGTTGTGTCCTGACCTGTGGTGTGTTCACAATGACAAATACTCACTCACTCGAATACCAGCCAATCAGAATATACAGATAGATTGTCTTCCACAAGAGCTGCTGATCCAGTTCTACACTGCAGTCACTGAGTCCTGTGCTCCTCCATCACAGTCTGGTATGGAGCAGCCACTAAACAGGACAGGAACAGACTGCAGGGCACCGTACGGGCAGCAGAAAAGATCATCGGCGCCCCCCTGCCCTCCATCCAGGACCTGTACCTCTCAAGAACCAGAAAACGGGCAGGGAAAATCATCACAGACCCCTCACACCCTGGACACAGACTTTTTGACCTGGTGCCCTCTGATAGACGGTATAGAAGCCTGCAGACCAGGACCACCCGACACAGGAACAGGTTCTTTCCCTTCGCCATCCCCCTCCTAAATAGTTAAATTGTCACTTCTTCACCTTGCAAGACTGCAACTGCACTTTATGCACTCACTGTTGTTTGCACTCTGTGATCCAGTTTTTTTCTGTAAATAAGTCTTTGATTGTTTATTATATTGTATTGTTGATTTATTATTCATTGAACTGTTTACATTTGTTGTACTGTGTTCTTACTACTGTTTACACTGTACTTGAGAGACGCCATCGGCCGGAATCAAATTCCTTGTATGTGTTCACTCGCACACTTGGCCAATAAACATGATTCTGATTCTGACAACAACTGTGTAGCTCGATATTTAGTGCACCAGTTCCTCAATTGTGAAGTGTTGTGAAACCTCGGGCCTTCACACTTTTAGGAGCCTCCAGCAGTTGCCAGTCATGTGGGAGTATTGATACCCACAGACATCAGTTTGGTTTGGAAAGTGGTGGCGTTTACTCATAAACTGCAGAGGGATCTGTACTTTCATCCCAACATTCACAGCCAAAAAAATCCTACTCAGACATCTGCTTTATCAGTAAAGTTTACACTGATGACAGGTGATCTGAACCACTTTGACAAAAGGCCTTATTGTGATGTTCTAGACGACTGAGTCCGATCATCTCGAAGACGCCAGCTCTTGTGCAGTGTTCCAGGTGTGCAGTACACATTACTTACCAAAAGTGATCCAACTGGTGAATCGGTCACAGGGTCATGGGCATGTGGGGAGTGAAGGCCAGCCCATCTGGTGCACAGTCAGAGCTGTTCCAGCAGCAGGAGGGACACACTCAGTATTAGGCAGGTGGTGTTAATGTTATGGCTGACTGGTATAGAGTCTGTTGTGCTATCATGGGAAGCAAACCTGTCGCATGTGTAAATAAGGAGGGGTTATGATGGAAGCAGGCAGGCAGCACAGAGAGCAAGAGACATTCTGCTCTTTTTTGAAAGTGAAAGTGACTGTCATTGTGAACACACTCAAGTACAACAACGAAACGTGACCTCTGCATTTAACCCATCGAGCACACGTGGAGCAGCGTGCAGCTATCAACAGCGCCCAGGGAGCAGTGTAGCTGGACAGTACCTTACTCAAGGGAACCTCAGTGGTGCCCGAACCTGCGACCTTCAGTTCACAAGGGCAACGTCCTCGCCACTAGGCGACAGTGACTGAAACATGGCAAAAATGTAAAGGACTGTGCTTTTATTACGCATAACAAGGACTATGTGCAGATAATCACGCCGATCTCCCATTACTGTTGCAATTCCCCAGTTATTACAACTCTAATTTTAATTTTAGCCACACCAATCCAATTAATGAACTATGTGCTGCTGGCACCGTGCCCAGCCAGAAGAGGACACCGTGAAGGATGATGTGCTCTGGGCTCGACGCTGTGGATCGCAGCGGGGCTTTGACTCCACAACCACAGTTATTACCCACACACACGCGGAGATTGCTATCAGCCAAAACAATCAGCGGAACGGTTTGCTCACAGTGGTGCACCGCGACGGCCGCGCGTTCCGAAACCATCCGGGTTCACTGAAGCGTGTCCTCTTCAAAGGTACATTTGCAGACATCAGTGATCTGCCAGCGTCTGGAACATCCCACGCTCACATCTTTAGGAGAAAGACGTACGGCCGCACCAAACCTGCTTCATCGACCAGCTGAGCTCATATGAAGATAGTGTAGGAGTGTCAAAGCCATGGCAGCAGAAGGAACCAGGAACCACTGGTGAAGAATACTGAACAGGAACATGAGAAGCAAACTGTCTGCAAGAGCTACAGACCCTCAAAACAGTCCGACCTCACAATGACTCTTGAGTGTGGGCACATTATTATATCCAGCACATATCTGCTCCATACCCACATTATTATATCCAGCACATATCTGCCCCATACCCACAT
>JBBPDA010109494.1:0-10259 GCA_037974385.1 Arnoldichthys spilopterus
GGTTAAATGCAGAGGTTGCATTTCGTTGTGGTGCTTGAGTGTGTTCACAATGACAAAGAGTCACTTTCACTTTCACTCTTGTGCTAGAACAACCAGGAATCTGAGTCTGAGGAACCCCCTCGTCTCACTGCCCACCCACAAACCGGCCCCCTTCTTTATCCACACTTTAATTTGTGCAAATGGTGACGGCTGTTCAGCTGAAGGGCGTGTGTCAGTGAACTTATGATGCAGGGACTTCAAAATCATTTGAAGCAGAGTGGAAATATTACAGCTTAAATGACCCATGTTTATCTATTATTTTAAACATTTATATTCATATATTTTTTTTAAAGATAAAACATATTAACATGATAAAATATATTATCTGTATTTTTTTTACTGTTTATTTTTTATTAGGTATTTAATTATTCATTTTTTAAAATATTTTTTATAATGATTTTATCATTTTTTAAAATTACTTTTCACAGCAAAACACAATGTTTTTCCATCTTTCGTCCAACAAATAGCAAAAAATGCTTGCGATTCTTTGTGCAAAGGAGTCAGGAAACCATCAGGAAACCCCCTTCCGGGGAGCTACTTCTGTGACTGAACATGAACCAATCCTGACGCAGGGGGCGGGCTTTACCTGAATGTATAGAAATAAACATAAACATGAGTTGAACTCCCTCTAGTCACACACATAAGGAACAAAAAAAAAAGTTTACCCATTTTTACCACCCCCCCAGGCATTTCGTTTCCCAGGCAAGTGCCTATATCGCCTACGCCACTGGCCGCCATTGATTCGGATGCACGTGTGGACAGGGCCTTATCGTCCCCCTTTTGCTTGTGCAACACTAAAGAACCCATCAATCTAAGGGCAGAAACGGGAGTCAGTGCTGCCACAAACACATACCTGTTTGCTGTTGCCTTGTGCAGGACTGGTGTTCGTGTAGGTATCCTGGTCTCAAACTGATTTTTAACTGGTGACCATAGCGTTGTTCTCAGCCTGCTGTCGTAATTAATCACGTTCCCTTAACAAAAATATGGCTCGTTCAGGTTCCGCGGTGGAGTAGAAGACCTTTTATGGCTTGTGAACAGTAACAGTTTGTGCTGACTCATGTAGATGATCTGTGGTTGGTCAGTAACGCCAAGGTCCTGTCTCCATCTGCAGTTACATCTGGCAGCATCTGGAGATTGGGTACGTGCAGGGTATGTGTGATCTGCTGGCCCCTCTGCTGGTCATTCTGGATGACGGTGAGTGTGTCTGCATTGGAACCAGCATCCATCGCTTACAGTTACCACAAATATTACATAATCGATTGCGGTAATTATGATGATTATGAATCTTGCATTATTGCTCTGCAGTGCTGCCTAAGAACTGGGCCAATGACTGGGAGATCGGGTCATCAGGTCATTGTATTTGTAGACCAGGGGTTGAGTGATTAGGTCGTATTTGATCTGGACAGTAGTGGTGGGGACATGTCCTCAGCGTCAATGACACTGATGATAATGAGTGCCACTGTGTCTTCAAGGAGAGGTCAGGATTCACCAAAATTATTTTTAAAGGTTTTATTAAAGAGTGTAAGAACCTCTGGCTTTGGGCCGAATTCAGCAACACCTACGCAAAGGAGGCTCAGACAAAGAAAATATTGTAAACCTTTGCATTGGGGTTTCAGAACAGGACCCAAACATGGGGAAGCAAAAGGACACTGGTGGGGGAGGGGCACACTGTGAAACTAGCTGAATTAAGAGGCCCTGTGCCGGAAAAGAGGTGGAAATACGCATTAGTTAGAGGAAATGGGGTGAAACACTTCGACATGCTGTTTTCATGTCGGTGTCCATGGCCCAGTGGTTTTTGGGGAACCAGCTGACTTTAAGCAGATAATCGTTTGTTTTCCTCCCAGTTTCCCTACTAAAGGCAGCCATGTTGCAGCATGTTTTGAGGGGGGCATGTTGGAAATGCGAACCCTCTGTTTTCCTTTTCTTTAGAGGCTCTGGCGTTTAGCTGTTTCAGCGAGCTGATGAAGAGGATGAACCAGAACTTTCCGCATGGGGGAGCGATGGACACTCACTTTGCCAACATGAGATCCCTCATCCAGGTCGACCGCCCGTTCATAAACCAGCGTTTCGTTCCTTGATTTCAATTTCTGCATTTGTTTTCTGGTCTCTCCTCCCTCTTCACTTCTCTCCGCCGCTCTTTCTGCAGATCCTGGACTCTGAGATCTTTGAGCTGATGCATCAGAACGGCGACTACACCCACTTCTACTTTTGCTATCGCTGGTTCCTCCTAGACTTCAAACGAGGTAACGGCAAACGCAGCTCACGCCAGTTACAGTGCCTTCTCCGGCGGCGTCAAACCCAAATGTCAGACACTTTTGGATGAGCCTTCAGAACCGAGAGCTAATGAGCGTCTCCATGTCAAAGACATGTTGGTTTGACGGAAGTGGCCTCTCCAGTTAAGAGGCTCTTAATTCTCAAGTGAAACGTGAGTCATCGATTTGCTCAGGGAACGGGAAAGATTTAATTAGAGGCTCCCAATCAAGTGAAACTGATGTCAGTGGTGAAACATCTACAGTACCAAAGGTCCAGACACAGCTCGTAGGAAGATTCTCCACATTTTGGGACATCATGACACTTCTTTACACATAGCCTTTCTTATTTTTATAAAATATATTTCTATATTTCTTATATTTCATCTTATATATGTGTCTTTTATTCCTTTCTCCTTTATTTATTTCATTTATTCTTTCTTTTCTTCATGTATAACCTTTCTATAACTATGCCGGTGTTACTGCTGCTTGGAAACGTAATTTTCCGAAGGAACCTTCCCAAGGGATTAATAAAGTTTTAATCTATCTAATATATCTAAAAGTGAAAACAAAACAAGAACAAAACGCGCATGAAGGTCCATATCATGAATTTTACATGTGAATTAGTTTATGCAAATTTAGCCTTTTTAAATGAGCTGTTTTGTGATGTCATGACAACCAGTGCATTCACATACAGTGCATTTACCTTTTCAGCCTACAGCATTGTAGCCCCACCCCTTCATGCTGAAGATATAAGGAAGAATTTAGTTCGCACTGCTTTTTGAATGGGGCGCAATACAGAGAACAATCAGACGACAGTGGTGCTTGAAAGTTTGTGAACCCTTTAAAATGTTCTATATTTTTATATGAATGTGACCTTAAACATCATCTGATTCTTAAAGTCCTAAAAGTAGATGAAGAAAACCCCGTTCAACCAATGACTTAAAAATGACTTGGTCATGTTTTTATTGAAAAAAATGATAGACTCTATAAAACTATTTGTTTTGGGGCATTTTCTGAAATATTTCTACATTTATTTTGGTAGTAAATTCATACATAGGCTTGTTTAAGCAAAATTCAAGCATCGAAGCATAAACAAATGTCGTTATGATGAAGAATGGTGGAAAACATTGAAACAGGCACTTTGATTGTGTCGATAGCAACCATACAATCAACTACAGTTGTGTCACTGGCTAGATCACTCATTATGGGACGTGGAGGTTAAGTTAGAGAATAAACTGCAGAATTTCACGTTGAGTGGATAAACCGCAGGACTGCAGCGCCCCCTGTTGGTTTTATCACTGAATTCTTATGTTTCACACTTTTGAAACTACTTTTGGGTTCCCGGATCTGTTGCGGAGGTGCCTGGGTTCGGCCTGGAGAACCAGCGTCCAGCACAGTTTGATAGTTAGTCTCCTCAAAGAGAAGGGTCTGACTGCAGAACAGCAGAACCACAGAACCTCTGTGTTAATCCCTGTGAAAGATCTGTCCATTTTCCTAAAAAAGATGGATGCAGGTGGTGGTATCTACCTTCACCAGTGGATTTGTCATCTGGGTTTGATCAAGTTAAAGTCTGAAATGCACAGCTTCTGGAATGTTCTATGACTCTTTCTGCTGACCCTCAGAGCTGGTGTACGACGACGTGTTTGCAGTGTGGGAAACCATCTGGGCGGCTAAGTACGCCTCCTCTGGCCATTTTGTGCTGTTCATCGCCCTGGCCCTGGTCGAGCTCTACAGGGACATCATCCTGGAGAACAACATGGATTTCACCGACATCATCAAGTTTTTCAACGGTAACACAGCAGTCCAAACGAAATGACTTTTTGAAATGCAGCTCTTTTGTGGTTGGTTTTAGAATCCAGGTGTTCTAGGGAATTCAGGTTTCAAGTTGAAATAAACTGATTTTGGTTTTAAAATATTTTCCACTGACCCAAGATGTGGTCAATCAGCCAAGACATGTTCAGAGTGCAAATGTTGCCTCTTGGGTTTAGAACTGGAGCTACAAGGCTAAGGTTGATTACACTAGTCAATAGTCACCCAATTCTATTCTGTAAAACTTCCCCTTCTCTCGAACCGCATCTAGTTCTTCATTAAAGTGGAGCAGGCTGGTGGATGTGGTTTAAGATACAGTATGACTTAGAACAGGTTCTGTTTTCACAAATTACCTCAGGAGTACGAGCAGTGATCTTGAGTCACTTTTTTCTGAAACAGTTAGAGGCAGAGCAGGAGGATCCAGGGAGCAGAACTCAGGGCACCAGTGGTAGATGGAATCCACCCTGAAATTCCGAAAGACTCAGGATTGGCTTACATGTCTTGAATGTCACTTGGAGGTCAGCGACAGTACCTGTGGAGTGGCAGACAGGGATGGTGGTCCCCACTTTTCAAAAGAGGAACTGCAGAGTTATCCAACCTCACTCCATCCTGGCCATGGAACCCTGGACCATTGCTCAGATGGAGAATCCAGGTGTTCTAGGGAATTCAGGTTGCAGGTTCACTGCACCAGCCATTTGGTCCCTGTATCACCGCAACAAGTCTGCGGTTCTGGTTCTGTGTTCCCAGTGGGTCTTGGTTGCCTTCTGGGTGCTTTCCTGTGGAGGTGTTCAGGCACAAGCAACAGGATGGAAACCAGAACACACTGTAAAGATATTATATAGCCCAGCTGGCCTGAGGATGTCTGGGGATCCCTCAGGACGTGGCTGGGGAAAGGAACATCATAGGCTTTTACCACTGTGACCCGGTTCTAGATAAGCAGCAGTAAATCAAACTGTCTGAATCTAAGATTAGGCCTTTAGCCTGATCAAGAACATTAGCACTGTAGCTCCAGCACTAAACCGAAGAGGAAAAACCGGAACTCCGAACATGCCTTGGCCGACCGATATCTGGTAGTGGAAATGTTTTTTTGCCTCACCGTTCCTTTAGGAGATTGCAGGTGTGTGGTTTGGGTTTGCTGATCAGTGCATATGAGTTTCCATTGCATGTTAGCTACATTAGCCTTACAGCTGTAAATATGATACATAAGATCATCACTGACGTCCACATGTACCTGAACGTCCTCATCGTCTCTTTGCAGAAATGGCTGAACGCCACAATGTGAAGCAAGTCCTGGCTCTGGCCCGAGACCTGGTGTGTAAAGTACAGATGCTCATTGAGAACAAGTAACCCGGAGACCACTTCCTCATGCCCTTCACCACCTCACCGAAACACTCCACCTGCCTTTGCCGAAGCCGAACCAACAGGAGACGCGATGAACGTCTGGCCTGAAGAAAGCATAGAGCCCATAACCTCCCACCTGTTAACCTACCTGAAACCAGCCAGTGTGTAATTCTACTTGCTCACCTGTCAAATCAGGTCAAACTGAAAATGAAACAGTAGTTTTTGGTAATGAGCCTTTGCTGCTACTTCGTTCTCCATGTATGCGATAAATGTCAGCGTACGGCTGAGCGATCGTGGTTAGCCACAGCTGGCTTTGTCAGGTATTTCCAGCAAGGTGCATATCAATGTTCTAACAGACTGTGACACTTCCATTACTGACTGATTTTTCGTTTCACGTGCCACACATTCCAAGTCAGACTTTAGGCCTCTGCTAAACGAGGGGCTTTATTGTGTTAAAGCACATTCTTCCTTCCACAGCTACGCTTCTGTAACCATGTGCTCGTATCTTCGAACTATAATGGTCGTTTTAGACTAAAGCTCAAGTCACACTGGACATTTGCGTCATTATGGGGCCGGAAACCGACGATGAATAAAACCTCAATGTTAGTGCAGTTAGCGATTTAGCGTTG
The DNA here is from genome assembly GCA_037974385.1 of Arnoldichthys spilopterus. Lineage (NCBI taxonomy): Eukaryota > Metazoa > Chordata > Actinopteri > Characiformes > Lepidarchidae > Arnoldichthys > Arnoldichthys spilopterus. The sequence goes on from JBBPDA010109494.1 coordinate 6,071, forward strand.
CATTCTGGGTGTATCGCATTGGGAGTGAGGAAAGCACAAAATAAAGCTAGTTATGCTGTCTAATCTAGAAGGACATACCATCCATACTGCCTTTTATGTTAATTTATCGTCATATTAGCGCTTCCCCCATTTGGATCTTCAGCACTGCTACATGAAGGTACACCACCGTTGAAGCTCCAAATGCAGACGATGTTGATTTCAGTCGTGTAATATGTATTGGGGTGAAAATAGCGCTAATTAGGGCTGTCTGCACTTCTGGATCTTCCCAAGTCAATGCTCAGTGCACATCCACCTCTCCGCCATTTTGGATTTGGATTCATGTTTATCTAGATAGCAGCAATGATACAGCAGCAAGTTCAAAAATATTAATGTCCCAAAGTTTTAGCTTTCCAGCATATTTTAATCAACAGTTCAGCTGCTTTACTGAACGGAAAGCCAAACTAATTGTCCATTGCTAAGTTAGACTCAGAACCACACAATTTGGGGTCTTTAAACTGGAACCAACCAACTATAAGAGGCCAACTCCAGCTTCATAAATGACATTGCGAGTGCAGTAACGTCTTTAAGCAAAAGGCTCTGAAAGTTATTTCAGTTCTTACACTAAGCGCAGATTTGACAATTAGCTTTGCTGAGATCTTCGTCTCAGCGTCTGTCTAAGTGCCTGAGCTCAACTTCTTCAGTCAGACGGTGTTTTAGCTGAAGCAGAACGTTTGCTGCTGTCAGTGAGAGGGATGTCAGGGGTCCGAGCTGAGATGGTGGCTTTTATATACTTAGTGCAAAAGAAAACAGAAGGAATTTCAGAATAATCCGATATTCGCGTCCAGCCCTAGTGCTAACGTGCTTAAAAACAGAGCTTTCTCCATTCGGATCTGCGAAAGACCACCAGTGCTGAGATGAACTCCTAAGCACTTGTGAGTTCAAGTACCGACGTTTAGCAAAGTGTCGCGTGCTAACGTTTTTAGCGAACCTTCGATTGCGGCACTTTCAAATGAGCGTGATTTCGCACAGGACATGCTAGTGTGACTGGAACTGAAGTCTGCGTTTCTACAGTAACTTTGGGTTTTTGGTGCAGGAATGTCTTTTTTTGTTGCTGTTGTCGTTGCTTTATGGTGTGAATTCGCGTTAGCTTCCTTGGATACAAGGACCCAATCAGAAGAGGCTAAGCTTTAGCTTTAGCTTCCATTGTGTAACAGTCTTGATTCGCACCACAACGAACTGCTATCACAGTTTCTGGGGACACTTTACTGTAGGGCCACATTCATGAGGCTACATGACATGTACATAAGGCTTATGACAACCGTCATTGACCTACATTAACACGAATTGAGGTTTATTCCAGCAAGCGTCACATAAAAGTGTAACGACAGCGGACGCTGGCTGGAATAAGCCTTTATAAATGTCTATGTAGGTTAATGTCAGGCTTATGTCATGTAAAGCATATGAACGCCCAGCCTACAGTAAAGAGTTACCCATTTTCCTTACGTGTGCCTGTGTGTGAGTGTGTGTGCTGGTGTCATGTTAAGAAGCCCACCATGACAGTTATTCCGTCCATTTGCCAATGTTTAGTACCTTCCACTGCAAGGCCTTGGCTGCCTATGTGTGTTTCTACTGTGACTGTAACGAATATATTTTAAAAAAAGCTTGTACGAATAACTGAACGTACTATATTTATTATACATAGAGATAAATATATCACGGACCGCGTTAGCGTTAGCGTTAGCGCTCGCGCGGTTTTCTGAATGGAAGTTCATATTAAAGCAGAGGAATATATTTAATAGTGCTCTTATTTATTTTTGCATTATTGGGTAATCGTCTACAGTGTGGCCTTAACTGTACTGCTTGGTCCGTTCATGGTGGCCTGTATTGTCCCCCGGTGCTGTTTGAGTCTCTTTCAGCTTTTGGGCTCATGAACTTTTATAAATACAGGGTTTCCAGCTGTCAATCAGGGCCACGTTTTTCAAAATGATTGTGGTTTATGTTATGGGCTTTGGGCCTTGATCGTACTGGCCAAGGTTTTAGGCAAAGTGCGAAATACTGAGGGCGCTAGGGTGGTCCGTGCAGCCCCTAATTAGCCTTTCGGAAGCCGTGAACGCCTCAAACTCCAAAATTCTGAGGGATCCCTGTAAATAAATGTTGTCGTTGTAACTGTTTTTAGCCGCCTTTACGTTTTCTGCTGACTAACCAGAGCTGGAGCATTAAGAACTGCAAAAAAATTCAGTGTGCTACTGTATGCATGCTACTAAAACTCTACAGCTTTGTTGGGTTGTTTTTTTATGTCGTTATAATTCTGTTATTTGTAAAAAAAAACAAACAAACAAACAAACCAAAAAAAACTGTATTGTTATTTAAAGAATCTGAAAAACTAATGCCACAGCCATCCATCTCCAGGAGTCCAGGAGAGCAGAACTCTTCTCTTTCTCTCCGGGTGGGTAGGACGGTCCTCCCTCTTCCCTCATCAGTCAATGGGATGGAGAATAACATGGGAGTCCGTTAGCTGAGGTAATTAGCGGTTGATGTTCTCCTGCGAGCCTGTTGAGCTCTCCGCGATAAGATTGATCTTTGCTGACAGGTCAGATTGGAGAAAATTGGCAAAAAAAAGCGCAAAAATGTCCCAAATTACAAAATAATGGGACATAATAATGCGGAAAAAATGTCAACTGAACGTTTTATCACTGCCAAAGCTTTCAGCCAGTAGTGGTGTACAGGGACCCTCTCGGTACCCACCAGGTATTTCGCACACTGCTTTTAGGCCCAAAACTGCCAGTTTGAGTTCAGAGGCTTAAAGTCTGAATAGCTTAACCCTGGTCAATGGCAACAAGGTGTGTTTTATCCCCAGGCTCGTGCAGTTGGCTGGTTTCAGCGTCGTGCACCTCAGTAATTGCTGTAATCTCTTACTTTATGCTGCGCTTTGCTAATGGTCTCCAGTCGTCTCGCTTTTGAATATTGTCGCTTTGTCGTGAAAGCAGCCTCTGTTATCAAGGATGGGTCGTTTGTAAATCTGTTCATTTATTTATTTATATCTGAATGTCTTCGTTTCGTCTCTGCCTTTTGTATGTGGAGCTCACGCTTGTCACGTTCTGCTCGATGATTATTAAATGGTGCGCGTGCTTGTAACAAGTAATAAAATGGAACTGTTTTTATTTTTCCCACCTTCTAATGAACATGTGTTATTGGCCGCGCGGGGAGGGCCTCACGGGTACACTCCCTGGCCACTTTATTGGAAACATCTCTAGCTTGCTATTGGACGTTTAGTTCCCAACCAAGATGGGAATTTGGCCAGGGAGAGGACGTCCCATGCGTTAAGCTGTTTGGGCTGGGAGACATGGCCTATAGGTGATGCTGCAGTGTGTTTAGGCTGCGCGGTGTACGGATATGGCGAGATCTCCTGCGAGCTTCACACGTGGACCGAACCCTCTGAGGCACCAAACACAGCAGTGTGATGATTCCAGCGGCCTGTGCAGCATGTCTGCATTCAACACAGCAATCAGAAATGTGTAGAACGTGATACAGCGAGCATGTGAAGACAGAATGACGAGCTTCCTGTAAGGGTTAGCAGAAAGGTTAAGACAGAGCTCTCAAACGCCCCCTGTTGGCCGGGCGCGGCGCTAACCCTTACACTTCCTCGTGGTAGTTAAAGCAGATGGAGATTTATGGACTGTGTGGAGCGTCTCAGTCTGAAGTTAAAAGGGGGGGGGGATGGAGAGATGATGGAGAACCGGAGAACCCGAAGGAAACACAGGCCAACACAGGGAAAGCAAACTCCACAGAGGAAGGCTCCCATGGCCGACCCCTGTGACCTTTTCGCTGTGAGGCAACACAACCCGTTTCCCTTTTTTTAGACAGTGAAAAAAAATCTGACACCACATCAGTGCCCATGAACATCGGAAGAGTTCTTACAGTCTAACGAAGATGGGGAATTTCCTGTGGACTGTCCCCAGGCACGCAACACAAAAATCAAGGCCAAAGGTAAATTATTTAATGTAAAATTTTAAAATATGATGCTGTGAATGTGTGTGTATATACACAGTACTGTGTAAAACTCTTAGACACACGAGAACATAATGTTTAAAACTGTATCTGTGCAGTGTTTTCTGCACTTGTGTGTTTCTGTATTCCCAGAGCTCCCCTAGTGGACGCCCAGTGTTACTGCAGTTCCCATCAAATCGCTGCTTTGGGCTCAATCAGTCCT
>JBBPDA010109495.1:2500-10258 GCA_037974385.1 Arnoldichthys spilopterus
CTACAGTTATCAACAACCTTTACCACCTCAGATAAGCCTCTTCCATCTTCACTAATACCACCAGTTTATGTTGACCTTTCACATTCTTCTCCATGGCTGATCCTGATTTCCCTAAAGTTGGCCAATTATTATTAGCCTTAATTTAACCTAACGTCCACACTGGAAATGTGCTAGTGTGTTTTCTGCAGCTACACAGCACCAAATCTGACCTCGGGTCTACCAGTAAAAACTGAGCACCCATGACTTTCTCCACTTTACCAGTCGCCCTTCCTAACATCATGTCTGGTAGGTAATAACTAATGCATACCAGGAAAACCATACATAAGTCCTGCTGTTTTGATGAGGCTCGGACTCGTCTGGCCATCACAACCTGTCAAAGTCCCTTCTTGCTTGCTAGCTAATATTACCTGCTGCTGTTTACTTGTTGCATGACATATTCCACTCCTTGACAGGTGCGACTGTGACGAGATAATCAATGTTGTTATAAAGTTGTGAGTGATCCAAATGGATCCTCCTGTTCAGTCTACACCGCTTTAGCTCCACCCCATCACAATGGAACTATCAAGAGTGTGAAAAAGGAACAATACAAGGCAGCAGCCAATCAGAACCAAACTGGAAATGGTCATGTAAAATATTAATTCACAAATGTCACAAGCAGAATATGGCACGCAGGACTAAATTTAGCACATAGTACTTCAAATAAAGTTAAAAAAGTTACATAAAAAGTAGTAGGATGAGATTAATCTTCTTTAAAGACCAGAAAAGCTTTTTAATGGTACTTCACAACTAACGTTACGGTTCCAGACTAGGCTCAATCCAGCAGACACTTGACAGTTTAGAGCTTCTGTGTCCGTTTTTTGTAGTGCAAGTACAATAGATCAGTCAAGGCACGGATTAAGCAGAGTGCTGGACAGCACAGCAAGGAGATTCTGCACAGAAAGCAAAACCAGTAGAAGGCTTAATCCTGGTCCAGGAAACAGAATTAAAAATATTAAATAACAGATGTAGGAGTCTAGCTTTATTTTTAGCAGTAAAAACTGAAATATTTCTGTGCACACACTCCACTGTCGGAAATATGTCCTCTGTGTGCATGTGGGTGTGTAAGGCTGGCTCTGAAGCGATCTTCAGGTGTATTTTGAAGCTGTGGTGTAAACCTCCCACCAACAACACCTACTACTCTGAATCAGGGTTTTCTTTTGCTTCAAGATCTGCAACTACAAAAATGCAGATGCAGAGCATCTTCAGTCACTGTGAACAAACAGTTGAGGCTGCAATGGCTGCAGTTCCAGAAAGCAGAAGGACAGAAGGAAGTGTGTCGAAAAATCATTCTGGTCTCCGGAGAGAGTGGTTATGGTTACCATGCCAATTTAGAGTGACAGAACAGCGGGGCAGGAGGGACCCAGATGGCTACTGACAAAGCCAGTGCACGTGCTGTGTGTGTGAGAGACATTTGATTTCCAATGCCAGTTACTCATCTTTATTCATTTCCCCTCAAACACACTTCTGCACTCGTTTTTCCTGCTCATTTTTCCACCACACACAATGCAAAAAGCCTTCCTCCGCGGGTAATGCATCCTCCTTTTCAGATTTTCGGTGACTTCTCCTTCCCCGGCTTTGCACTCCTTCGGCGTGACTTTCCCATGACATCAGCCCTGGCCCACGCAGATGACTTATCCAGCTGATCCACATCCTGTTGTGGCTGTACCACTCAGGATGGCAGCTGCTTTTCAAAGGTGCAGTCAGTGTGGCGAGGGAGCGGACAACTGTAGATAACTACATAATAAGACATCTTTCAAGACAATGATTTGTTGGCTGATGAACTACGCACATATAGCCAATACTCCATGCCCCAAGTCTGCATTCTGTTAGCAAAAAAAAAAAAAAAATATTCGACCAAATTATTTGTACTACAAGTGTGAAAAAGGACCAAACAGCCACCAGATGGCTTGAAGCATTGCAGTTCAGTAAGGCTGCACTGGTTATGAATTTTCAGGGCTGATTCCACATTTTTCCCAGCCAAATCAGCAGACGGAGGATTTTTTCCCCCAGTTTTTATTCGACTCTAGTTTTTTTTTTTTGCAGGCTAGACAAACAGATGACCCAGATCAACAGAAAAAAATGAGACAGGCAGACAAATACAACCTTGTTTTGCATCTATCAGAAATGCAAATAGCAGCATAGCGCAAAGTGTACACATGAGTCGTCGTCATACACAGGTCAGAGTCTGCTTGTGTGCTTTACATGTCCCTGCAGGCACCAAGGAAAGCAGAATATACCAGAATCATTGAAAACTGGGACCTTTTGTTGTGTGTTTCACATACCACCAGTAAGGCAAACCTCTGGATCTAGCCCATTTGGTTCTGACTCATTCCCTAATGCATTTCACTTGTGAAAAACTAAGATGTTTATTTGGGACCACACAGAGTCCTTCAAAACAGCTTTGACATTTTCTTTCAAAACATTTGCGCAAGGAACAACTTGGTGTGTGCATGCACACGTTTGCACAAGAAGTCAATATCCCGATTGTCAGTCAAAGGTAATAACGAGCTCACATATGGGTTTAATGCAAGATGAATGCGGTGTCCATCACTAAGCAGGGTCTCATTAATGTAACGTCAGGCACGATTAATCAAATCCCAGCCATGAAAAGCTCCATTCGTCCGAGATGGCAGTTGTTAATACAGTCGTGTGTGTGTGTGTGTGTGGATTTGACAGCTCTAAATGGAGGACGTATGGGCACCAGGAGTGGAGGGGGTAACAATCACCATACATTACCCCTTCAGACCCCAAATGTAAATTTTTGTTTTTTTTAATGTTAAATGTAACTTGAGTTTTGTTATTTTGAATTATTTTAGACAAGTTATTCTCTGTCAGGGAACATTTGGTTCATGACGTTGATGTGTTTGAAGCAGAAAACATGGGCGTAAGGAAGCCTAAGGAACTGAGCCACTTTGACAAGGGCCTTATGTGATGGCTAGGTGGCATCTCCAAAACATAGTTAGCGCCTACCAAATGTGATCAAGGCAAGGACCTTCAGTAAACCGGAAACAGGGTTATGGGCACCCGAAGTTGACTGATACGTGCTGGAAGAGAAGACTAGCCTGTCCAGTCCCATCCCACAGATAAGCTATCTTAGCACAAAAATGGCTATTACAGAAAGATGTCCGAACTCACAGTGCACCAGTCAGAGTGATGCATTTACACAGATCAGCCATAACATTAACACCACCTGCCTAAAACTGAGTAGGTCCCTCAAGCTGCTGAAACAGCTGACTGTGGTGCACTGTGACTCTTACACCTTTCTGTCAGAGTCAGCATTCACTTTTTAAACCACAGTAGCTCTTCGAACCAGACAGGCTAGTCTATGCTCACCCATTTTTCCTGCTTCCAACACATCAACTTCAAAAACTGACTGTTCACATGGTGCCTTATAATTCACACCCCTAAACAGGACTATTTACGCATTCTTTGTAATAAAACATGCAGTTGACCAGTGTTCTTTAAGTATAGACAATATAAATTACATGCTCAGAAAGACAGATTGTGACAGAATTGATCATGATAATGAGAAATATTATATTTTTCAGGCCTTTTGGTCCACTGAGAAAATCAGTCTGGGACAGCCCTTGTAAAACTATAGTTTCTCATGACGTGGTGGAGCGTTATGGTGCATATTTTGAATGGTCTAAAAGTTACCCGACTATGCAGATACTCATCTAAAGGCCAAATTTAAAATGCTGCATGTATAAAGGGAAACGGGGACAACCCTTCACTCCCACACAGACAAAAACACCCATTTGTAAGGCTGTGCCTTGCCTTGAAAATTACGGCTATTAAAGCTGGTGTGTCACTGTTCTCTTGAGTGAACACCCAAAAAGAACCCAGCTGGTTCCCACAGGAACACTGGCATCTACCCGCACACACACATATATACACCCTTTCACCAATTCTCAAGGACCACTAAGCCCCTGGCAAACATCCAAACCCTCCCCCTTATGGATGCACACACTGCGGCCCCCTTCCTTCTGTTGTTATCGATTCCGTGGCCCCCCACCCCACCCCCCACCCCCTGCGTATCTCACGTGCACCCCAGACAAAAGCTGAAGCAATGGAGAACCAGAAGCACTGGAGTATGTGCGCACGCGCACACGCAACACACACAAGACAGACAGATGGAGTTATTTTGTAAAATAAACCCTTAAGATTCTCAAGCCATAATAGACAGTTATGTGAATTAATATAGAACAAAACTGACTACATGTGGGTGCTAAAGCACAGAGCTGATTATTCAGTAGTTTAGCTCCTGCAGAGGTTTACTGCGGCTCTAATCAGAACCACCTGATTCTGGCTTGAAAAACAGGATCAGATGTGGTGTTAAAAGGCCGATATCCTAGATTTTTCTTGGATTTCTTTTTTCTTTTTCCATGGCCACTTAGGATGTGGTTTGTATGTAGAAGTTTGTAGTTTTATGAACCAAAAATCAGCACAGTTCATTTCCACATTGCCATTTCATAGCTCCTCATTATGCCTTAGAACTAAACTGTGCCTTTAAGACCAATTTATGTAAATGACCACTGCTCTGATTGGATGCCCGAGCATTGTGAGTCATTCAAAAAAAGTCAAAGCTGGAACGCTCCTTCCAACTGCAACATGAATGGGTAAACTGCTTAAGTGGCTAACAGGCAGATGTGTGTAAATCTATTTATTTTTGGTATGTGGTATGTTTTGAGTTTGAATAATGTTTTCATACTATATAAAACTCCATGTAAAAGTTTACAGTAAGTGTACGTCACTGCACACTTACAGACTATAGTGTTATACCACATTCGGTTAAAACAGAAGTCAATATATATGTTGGAGGTTAAAAAGATTTCATTGGAAAATACTACTGAAACATCATTATTTACATTGCTTGCTTCTATTCTTTTGTTCGATAGACCCAAAACCAAGAGAGAAAACCATTTCAATACATGCAGATAAGAGAAAGAACTGCCAGACGAAAACATGTTGAAAACAAGAGTGTATGATATCTCTGATGTACTCAGCTTCATTCATGACACATTTTTTTCCTGTGTTCCTATTTAAGTCAAACAGGAGAATGAGACATGTTTTTAATAAATGGGGATTCCCTCTGAAATTGCATGAGGGAGTTTTCCACTCTCATGTGGCCCTTCCTTCATGCACTGAGGCCTGCGGCTGATGTGGACACAGAAATAATTGCATCTTGCTTCTCTGGCATTGGCCCATTGCCCTACTTATTCTTTTGGGTGTGTGCTTGGGTGGGTACAGACCCCTTTATACTTCATGAGGAAAACCTATTGGCTTAAAACACCTAAAACCTGCCCACTGATTTTTTGAGGGCTTTCTAGGTACTGAGGAAAGTGTTAAAATGACTTAATCAACTGTGTTAATCAACTATATGCTACAGACTGACATTACGTTGAAAAGCACTAGAGTATTTCATTAGGAAAAGAAACTTAGGGTAGAAGAAGCAAGCATCTGATGAACCATGACTGACCGACTTTATTTTATTCACTTTGTCCTCAGTTCTCATTCTGGTAATGAAGGAGGATTGATGGATGTTTTTACTGTAGTCCACAAACATTATTGTGCTCCTTCATTATTGTGTACAAACACAAACATGCATACACACATACACATACACACACACACACATACAAACACACAATGTCTTATTAATAGGCATATTTGTTCTTTGGTTTTATGACGTCTCCCTCTTCACTTAAAATAATGTCCTAAGCCTGATTCATACACACAGAGCTAAGCTATTTTCATACAGATTTTTAAACTAAAAATGATTTATTTTTGACACAGTTGATAAACAACATAAACATTACAACATATTGATCACTCTCCAGCCAATATTGTCCATATTTGGTATTACATAGCCATAAACTCTGTTTACAATTCAAAGCTTTTGTGAGGTCACAAAGTCCAACATATTTACCTGCCAGTTTATAATTATCTGGCTATTCAACCGCTATCCATCCATTCACTTTGAAGTAATAAGCAGTAGTTCAGCCTAAACTGCTCTTTGAATGTGGCACAGTAGTGGGCAGCCAGTGAAAACAGAGCTCATTTACATATACTATCCTGAAAGGCCCAGCTTGTTAATATTTAAGGCATGTAGAGATTGTAAAATGCTAAGGAAAAAATTTGTTATGTTTCTGGTACAGAAAAGCCACACAAATGTCAAAAAGTTGACCTCAAGGGGAGGGAAAAAACAGAAAAGTTTAATGGGCTCTTTAAAATCAACTGACTGCATAATTCTACTGTAAGCGAACAAATCAAGCAGTTAAAGCAGTCTCTTCAGCCACTTCCTTACAATATGCATTGAAAACTTGCACAGCAAGCACAAGGTCCTCCTTTCAAACAGAAAGCTATTATTTTGACCAACTCTATTATTTCCTTGTACCACTGTGCTCTGAATCGCTATTTTATCCCTTACCCGGACGTTCCCAATACCCAGAGGTCCTTGCTGAAGTAAACAGGAAGCAGGCATTCAATGGAGGGAAGGGAATGGGGTGAGAAGTTGGGAGGGAGAAGTAGCAGATAGGGGCCGGACGAGGTTGTGGCCAAGCAGTACGTTTAACTGAGACATGTTCATCGTCACAAATGGAAATGTTTGTGTGGCTGAGGCCTTGTGGGTAAGTAGGTGCATGTGTCTCAGGCTTAGCTTGAGACTCTATTAAAAGGAACTGCACTGGCACGGGTACAATGGAAAACGCATACGTACTCGGCGTCTGTACAACGTACACTCCTGCTCGATTAGATCTGTTTATGTAAGGTCATCTAGGAGATAACAGGTCAATGATCCCTTTTTTCAGTCAGCTCCTATTACAAAGATAACACACCAATGCTAGCACTCTGCTTTACATAGATTTACATAAACCAGCAGCTTTCTGGAGAAGCATCCTGGTCTAGGATTTTATGAAGGTTTTTAGCTTTATATCAAGGGTTTAAGCCAATGTAAACATATGTAAAGTCTTTAATGACTAACTGGCAATGCCTTTAACATTAGCAAATAATTTTACACAATTTTTACCTTATAATTAGCTTAGTCCATCGGACATGTTCGTATTAGAGTTTTTTTTTATCCTTTACTCTTGCTCTGGGGCCACTGTAGCTACAAGGCTAAAGTAGCTGAAACTTGCACTGAGAAAACTTATCAACAAGCATCAGGTAAACTACAGGCCTAACCCACCATGCACTCACCTGAAGATGTTAAGTAATCTCAGACAGACCTGCTAGTGTTGTCTAACTAGATGCGTGATCAATAAACCTTTTATTTTTTAAGATCGCAGCTACTACTGTTTTGGCTGCTAGCTTCGTTAGCATCATTGCTTCAGTGCACTCAGTGCTCCAGTGCACTAACTTTGAATACCAAACATGTCTTAGGTAACCACTTTTGGCATAAAGGAAGGAAAAAGGGCGTATTCTTTTAATGAATATATATATTATGGAAATTGTTTTTCCTATTTAAAAAAAAAATACATTAGTCTAGTATGTAAACACTGTTAAAAGGACCGTAAGGTTTTCAAGATGGCACGGCCGAAGCGAGTCGCCTTCCTGTTCGCTCTATATAGTTAAGGGTGTGTATTTACTGTTTAAACTGTTTATACTGTGCATTGTTAGGTTTATTGTTTAGTGTTAGTTTCCTATGTATTATTTTATGTTTTTTACCTGTTTATGTTTTATAATTCATATTCTATTTCTTTTGAAATATATAAATATATA
>JBBPDA010109496.1:0-33075 GCA_037974385.1 Arnoldichthys spilopterus
TATTTTTGAAATAAAAGGGAGGTTTGATATTGGCCTGTAGTTAGAAAGCTGGCAGGGGTCGAGGTCTGTTTTTTTTTTAGCAAGGGTTTAACAACTGTTAGCTTAAAGGTTTTAGGTACATAGACGATACTGAGGGAGGAATTTATTATTCTCATAAGAGGTTCCATTACTATAAGTAGTATTGGTTTTAAAAAGCGCGTAGGTAAATCATCAAGGCATTTTATTTGCCTAAGTGTGTTCAAATTTTGCATATGACTGTATATGTGTTGCCACTGCTGGTAATATTTAGGATTTGTTGATCAATCTTTTAATTGACTCAGGACTAACAAATCTTCTCAGGCAGTTATTTCTTTTATACATTCACAACACTAATTTCATTCATCTGAATTGTGACTTAGAGTATTGTTTATGATTATGTCTTTCTTTTGTTAACTTGTCACAGGATGTCATTGGAAAATCTAAATGTAGGAGAGACTGATTTACTCACAAATGAAAACTACAGATCTTGGATTGGGGCCTCTTGTTCACATTATTTATCTGGTCCTAGCAGTGTTCAATGCTATTAGGATTATAATATTAGGAGTGTAACTATACACAATTAAAATGCAATATGTATTGTGGTTTTAGAACCATGATAAAATGTATTATACTTTATTGTGCTTTCAGGAAAAACACAAAGTTTTTGTATATGCATTTTCTAGCAATGTCAAAAAGCACATTTTATATGATGTGTAATGCATAGCTGATGGCCTCCAATGTAGTCTCAGTGTATGTACATTGTTGCGGTCTGATTCCATACTTTCTGGCAGTAACTGTGAGAAAGGCTGTTCAAAACCATGGTGCTTTAATGTAGAGAACAGATTACAGCCAAGATGTGCGTTTGTTTATGGTGTTAGTTCATAGTATAACAGAAAAGGTCATGATAATGGACTATAACTTTATCCAAAATGTGAATGGTTCCTCTACTTTGCCAGACAGGTTCCCTTAAGCTTCCTTCTATTTTACAGCAACACTGAACCTTTCCTCACCACTGAAGCACTTGGCTCCACTTTAAAAGATCTGGGCCAAGATTGAAACTTTCAAAAGTGCAATAGAAATGAGACGGGAATTACTTGACAGAAAACCGGTACCTTGGGATATCAGACTTATCAGAGTAGATCAGACAGGAAAACTCTGTTACATTATATGGAGATTAAAGTCTTCCACCAATACAGCTACTCATAAGATGTTCTCTGAGTAAATTGTAAATTAAAGTTGGAAAACACCTAACTTTTTAAAGAAATTTTAGAATAAATGAGCATTTTTTAAATTTAGAAATATCTTTAACTTACAGTGGTACTACTTTGGGAATAATATCGTGCCAAACTCAATTTCTATCCCCTTTCAGATCTGTGCTTTTACAAATGGTATGAATTCAACAAGTGGTATAAAATCAACTTTCAACTCATCATTTTGGCAGATACATCTGCCCTGCCATGGAGGAAACTTTGATAAATATGAACCTTAGTGTTGCAAAACATTTGCAGGTATTATTTCTTACTCAGCTGAAAAGTCACTGAACATCAAGTTTAAGGCAAGATGTGCTTAAGACGTTGATGTACAATGCACATGCAGCAGTGTGATGATGACGACACATATTATTTGACAGAGACAGGCTTCGTTTCCACTTGTCAGATTTGCACTCTTGCCTCAGATGTCTGCTTGTCCAAATTAGGAGCATGACCTATTTTAAGGCATTTTATGGACTTTCACTATCCATTTATGTGTCTTCCTGTCTCGGTCAGTGGGTTTTATACATGGCTGTCAGAGACCTAGAATACTGTCTGAGCCTGAGAATGGTCTGTTTCACTGAGTAAAGCCATTCTAATAGTCCTCACCTGGAAACTATAAACTGGTGTTTAGTGACAAAGTCACTCATAATGAGGCCATGGCGTATAACTTTTAAGGCTCTGTTACAGCTTAATAAATATGTCTAATAACAACTTTTAGATCAGCAAGCATACTCAGAAGATTTAGAGGGCTATTCTAAGGAGCCTTCTCGGAGCAGTGTCAATTCCCTTATTTACCTTCAAGAGTATAAAATTGGCTGAGTAATTCAGCTATAACTTTCAGCTGCATTACTAGGAGATGGTGTTAGAGCCCTATATCTGGATGCATAGCCATATCTGAAGATGGTTGATTGGCCTAGACCAAATGATCTAGTGTCCACTTTGTCCAAACCTGCTGTTTTTAAACTAAATTCTAGACAATACTTCACACCAACTCTAAGAACATAAAACATACTTGTTCTAGTTTTTTTTTTTTAATCTTATATTGCTCTAACATTTGATAGCTGGTTTAATCTGCCCCCCAGTCACTCTTAAAATAAAAGGGTTCTCTAAGAAAGATGTGACTATAAATCTGATAAACTGATAAAGCGTCTCAGTTATTAATATAGCAGACAAATCAACTGGGTTTACATTTGCAGTGATTCCTGACTGGACCAACACTATTCCTTATTTATCTTACACATTCTTTAGAGCATCTCTATCTTTAAGGGAAGGAAAGGCGCCTGAGCTTCCCCTCAGAGCTTTGTAGATATGGAAAGACAAAAAGAGAGTGAGAGAGGAGGGAGGGGTGGAGGAGAACTAGATATTCAGCACAGTAGGAAGAGCTTTGTTTTAGCTTTTGGAAAACTAAAAGCAACAACAATAACCCACATTCTTTTCAGATAAGAGATGCAAATGATAACCCAGATCTGGCATTTCATCAAGCCTTAAAGGAAGCAGCCTTACATGTACAAGTCTCTGGAAAACATTCTGTGACTAAGCATTTAATATATTTCCCTGCTGTCTGGCCTATTGAATTTGTCATTTTAATTCTGTCTCCATTGTCTCTGTGCTGTTAAAAATAAGGCTTCTTAAATGGCTTTTGGCTGGACATACTGTTCTAGGAAAAATGTTTTGTTTAGTATAAAACCATTATATGGAGGTTCTTTAAGTTAAAAATGTTCTTCGCATTTATTTACAAAACTGGCAGGAAAATTGGCAAGAACCGTTTTTGGCATGTGTTAATTGTAACAGTGTGTCTGCACCTGTGCTTATATGGTATTTTGGTAGTCTTTGAGTGTGCCAAAGAGAACTAGTTTCAGTAATCTACAGATTTCCTGAAATTACAGTACATTTAAGCTACTAAGGAAAATTACCATTCTGGAAGAAATTACTGAATAGCAATTTAACACACTGGCCTCATTCATGATACTTTTGCATTGTTTAACAAGCAGATGACTGAGCCATTTCAACAATTGCCTTGTTATACTGGCTGTCCACGTAAAACGTGTAAATATATGTATTTCTCCATAGAGATGATGTCATCCAGAATCAGACTCTGAATAGAAATATTAATCTCAGAAAGTGGGTGCTAAATGCACATTGACTGAGAATGCTTACTACATGCAGAGAACAATGGAGTTGTAGTTGTATGATGCGTAAGAACAGAGTTGTTGCTGTCCAGAACAATAAACATGACAAAAGCAGGTTGGATGTTTATACCGTTAACATACCACCCTTTTGTCTACTGGATGTAGAAATGAACTTTTGAATTCTAGCTGTTGTTGTGATAGCATTTATAAGATGAATCGTAAACTCGTAGAGCTGGAATGTATTCTAATATTAACACAGTTGACTGGCCAAGTCATTATTTACACGAGACATGACATTAAACAGACCCTGTTTACTTATTGCATAATGTACATTATCTGTGTTCCCTTTATATAATGACTGTAAGGTATAATGTTAGCTGACAGCTGGTATAAGTCTTTCCCACCTTATAGCAGCACGCTTGTATGACATCAACATGACGTATTGCTCACGCATGCACACTGAACGAACTGCTGTGCTGTTTAGTTAAAGAGAGGATCCTCTGGTTTCTACTAAGCTGAAATACAGGTAGACAGATGCCTGACTAGAAACAAGAAGTGGTGCAGGGCCAGTGCTTCCACACCTTTTATCATACATTATTCCACAGTTTTAAATCATCTGAGAAAGAGAAAAAAAATGGTGACTTTGTGCTTCTTTATCAATGTGGATTACTAACCAGTCTCTATGGCCCACCCTGAGTTAACTGCACTTTATGCTCATTTTCTTGGGTTTTCTAAATAAATTATATGCACTTATTTTCAAACAAATACTTTCACCCAGTGTCTGTTAAACAACCTCTACAGGGAGACACAGAACATGTATGGAAGAAAATGCTGCAGTATTCCAATACAGTAAACCCCACGCTTAAGGACACACCCTTATGCAGGAAGTGGTGAAGCAAATATTTGTGTCACTCACATGAGAGATGCAAAAAATTTGATATGAAATGCCTGGGAATTGCAACACCTGAGACTTAATCTAGTTCAAAGAATTCCCCCAAAAGGTCCACACTGTTTGCTTTCTGTGTGCTAAATTCTCCTGCCAGTAAAAACAGCAGTGGAACAGCAAAGAGAGGTGTGATTCATCCTCTCCATTCTCTCCCCTCCATTCTCATTTTCACACTTCTTTCCTTTTTTTGCAAGGTTATGGATTGTTTGCTCTGAGAGCATGATGGAGACACCCCACACAAAACCAGCAAGAAAGTGGTTTGTGTCTTTGGCATCTTGTTTTTACTTCACCTCACGATAGCCCACATGCACTTCTCAGCAGAGAACATTTAGATAACACACTATAGAGCTGTCTCGCCACTTAACCACACGCATTTTTGTGCAGCTATAGGAACCATTAGCTGATTATCCTCTAATCAGTGTTCCTGTGTGTTTTTGCTATTTTTTTATTCATATCATGTTTGGGTTTGTGGGTATGGAAGACTGACCTGGAAGGAAAAATAAGAGGAAGGTTTCAAAGCAGCTCTGCCTGGCTTCTGTGATGAAGGCCTGAGATTAGATGTGTTGGGGTTTGAGTTGGGAGATGGCCATCAGAGCAATACTAGGTGCTGAAACATACACCATGGTGATAAAACAACATGCACATAGGTAAAGATCAGGGTCTTAATGTGTGTAAAACTTTTCAGGGATAGGAGACCACCTGACCTCAGTCATGTATTGGGCACACAGGAATGTCTGATTCTTCACATATCTCACTAGAACGTTGTGTCTAACAATGAGAAAGGAGGGGGATTTGAGGGCTGGCCTGACCCATATGCAAACTATAAGCAAAATATTTTATTATGTAGACTATGCCTGTATAATTTTGAGTATTTTTCTATTGTATTCTAATAATGATGAAGCATCAAGAATAGTCAAAATATTGGCAGCACTAAGGTGGTGGAAGGGCCCCAAACTGAATTTTGCATAGAGCCCCAAAAAGTTTTTGGCTGCCCCTGCTTATCTAAGTTACCACTGATACCCATCCAGCGGTGGAGGCTTGTATGTTGTTTGTTGTTTTTTTTATTTTTTTGCAGCAATGTTTCTCAAAAATTTAGACCATCTCAGAGGGTCCCTGTTGACTTGTTTGAGGACCCCTGTCTCCCAAAAATGTTCTGACTACTTCACCCTAGTTTTAAATACAAATGCTCTCTATTAGTAGTCTAGAATCCACACACATGCCAGTCAGAACAATTACCGTACTTTTCTGGTGGACCAACATCATAACTACACTAAGAATGTTCACTCAAAAGGTTCCTAAATTTGGATGTGCAGTTATGGGAAAAGTCCATTAGTACTGAGCCTTTATGTACATTATCTTGAAGTTTCATAAACTTAACTTATAAAGTTATTCTGACATATACATGTCATTTACAAAAATGGTTGGAAGTATAAACTGAAAGGGACTAAAGGCAGCTCACTCAGAAGAACTCTTTATTTATATGAGTAAATATGGTTCATAGAACAATGTCATTTTCTTCAGTGTCTATAGCTTGAGATCACTTCACTGAAAGTAAATCTGATCTGCATCCTGGATGTGATCAGGCTTTATTCATTTTTTTTGCCACCCATGAAAGGGTAAACACTGCTGGCCAGAACAGGCTGACCCAGAGGCAATGCTGAGACCAATACCAGCAGTTCTCATGATCTTCAGCAGCACCCACACAATGATTCAATTACCCAGAATACATGGGGGGTGCGAAGGCAGGGGCGGGATGGGGATTTCAGCCTGACCCTTGGTGCTGTTCTACAGCTGCAGACTTTTGGCTGACTGCCTTACACGTGAGTGAAAGAATGACTGCCTTGGAGAGAGAGAGAAAGACGGCGGGATGGAGCAAAAGAGGAGAACAGCCTCGTTCCCAGGCTCCGGTCTCAAGTTTTCTGGAAAAAATCGGTGCTGGGGGATGGGGGTGGTGGGGTTAAGTGTAGGAAGTGATGGAGTTATGAACATTTGGCCCAGCTGTTCTTTCTGGTACTTTCGAACTATACAAGTCATTTATTGGTGTGTTAATGCCAAAACAGCTCTATTGCATTCTCCCTCCTGTCTGTGTTAATACAACAGTGAATAATACACAGACCGTAGATTTTGCTTAGACAAAACTTCAGTGCTCTCTGATATTTCATCACTTTTGCATGATCACTTGTTGCTTTATTTGGTCAAACAACTAGGGAATTTCTACAACACAGGCAGTGGAGTCTAGACCAAACAGTCTGCAGCCTGTGGGAGCATTCTGAGCAATTTTTTTCCCATTACATTTTAAGTTTACTGGATTAAAATGAAAATAGATTGGAGTTTTAGATGCTTTTTTCTTTTCAGTGCCAAATAGAGGCATGGTGCACTTTTAGAGCATTCCTAATGAGTGTTTACAATACAGTAAAAGTCATAGCTTTCAAAGTGGCCAGGCTCATTTTGTGTCAGACTATGCATCTAAAAATGTTTGACCAAAGTCTGCTTTAAAAGTATGCAGCAGCATCATTCATGCAGTTTTCAGCTGTGTTTGAATGTTTGCCTACTGCCACCTTGTGGAGTATTATGATATCCAACTTCTTTTTTAAATGAACCGTTTTCTCTTCCTTTTTTTAGGGCTGTTCAGGATCATCATGTGGGAAGTGTGACTGCAGTGGTGTTAAAGGGGCAAAGGTACCTATGTCTTTCCTTGTTCCTTGTATTTCTTTTTCATCTTTGGTTATCATGTTTACATGATAAAAACACAGAGGACAGTAGGGAATCATTAGGAGGTAAATAACATGGTTAAACCTTACAGGGCATATAAAGGTTCTGAGTCACACACACACAAACACAATACATTTAAAACTCCAACCCAGTCAGTTATTCCTCTGTTTCCTCCAATATATGTTGATGTCACCATCTTAAGTCTTCCTGAGCATTTTGGAAATGTGCCTGCTCACAGTTCCCATGATTTCCCACTGTGAGGGTGCATTTCGTTTTTTGGAAAACCCTGTAGGAGAGGGAGAGTTAGAGGAAGGATTCTAATGGCTGCCAAGTAAAATAACCCCCGATGAACAAATAAGCTCTTGAGCCCTTGGTACAGGAAGAGAACTTGGTGCAGGCACAATATTCCATGCTATTCTAAGACTAATCCAACACTGTAAAACCCACTGTTCATGTCCAGTGTTCATTAATATTTGATGTAGTGAAAGCTAAAAAAGGGGATATTATGCATAGTACATTATGAGTATACAGTTTTAGGTAAGAAATATGTTTTTTATACAATGTATGCTCTTTAATTTATTGCAGGCAATGCCTGTTACATCATTCATTTATTAATTACATTTACAATAAAACAAAAAGCATGTAAGCAGCAAATTTTACACATATATTCAAAAATCAACCACTACACGGAAACCACTGACAGGTGAAGTAAAAAACATTGATTGTCTTGTTATTTTGTTACAATAGCACCTGTTAATGGGTTGAGGTTTATCATAGTTTAACGTAAGCAATAGGTAAAAAGTTAGCTCTTGAACTTGATGTGTTAGAAAAAATGTAAAATATATATATAAATATATATATACAATATATACATTTTTTCTAACACACACACACACACACACACACACACACACACACACATATATATATGTACAATAGCAGACAGGCAATTTTAATGTTTCGGCTGACCTGTGTGCTTAAGTATGAGGTTTTCTGTACTTCAGTGCAAAAGCCTGTAGTGCCATCTAGTGGTGTTTTCTATGCAATTGCAATATATGTCAAAACGTTCTACAAACTAAGTAAAGTAACTCCAAACTTTCAAATTTATATAGCAGATCCTCAGAATTCACCTTGATATTTCAACATCATAAGTCCCTTCAGTTATGTTGTTTAGCAGAATTTAATATTTATTGTACTATTTCTGGCTTCCAGGGTGAGAGAGGTTTCCCGGGCCTTCAAGGCAACATGGGATTTCCAGGTATGCAAGGGCATGAGGGCCCTCCAGGACCAATGGGACCAAGGGTATGTCACAAACAAAACTCAACTAACCCAGCAAATCGCAGGCTTGTGCAGACTAACCCTGTGAAGTTAGCGATCTCGACCGTGGGACCAAATGAAATATCTCAAATCTTTTGTAAAAATTTGTGCACACTTTTTTATAGATACATAAAAAAACACCCCCACAATATATATATATATATATTCTAGAGCTTTGTGGCAGGAATTATAAGAACAGAGTTTCCCTGGCTTAGTCGGGAAAGCACGCTGATCACCCACCCGTTTGCAAATAGCACTATTCACATAATGACAACACCTACCCCATCAATTTTCATTATGTAGTTCACTGACTTTGAGAAAATGTAGTGTCACTCTTAGGTTGTAACACGTATCAAACCATGTGAAATATCTGAATGCTTTAATTACCTATGTTTAGCCAACACCTACGTCTGTATGGGCCAGAGCTAAAAAATCTTGGCTAGACATGTTAATTATGTGGGTTTTTTGCAATTTCTCAGCACCTCTAAAATAGCATTGTAAAGTGTATTTTGTAAGTTGATATAAATAAAACAAATTGATTACTAAATGGTCTCAGATTCTCGGTACTAAGTTAGTGCTGAATAAAAAGCATACGTATCACTTTGATATAAATGTTTTTTAGATTTAAAAATGTCAAGGCATGTCACAGTACCTTTTTTTTCTTTTTTCTTTTTCTAAATCAGTCTTAATTGTACAGCACTTTGATCAGTGTAAACTGTGTGTAAATGTGTGTAAATGTGTGTAAATGTGTTCTAGAAAAAAATTTTACTTTTACTTTGTTGTGCACTATCATAGGGTGATAGCGGAGAGCCAGGCTCATCTGGAGCTAAAGGAGCACGTGTAAGTAATATTCTCATTTTATGGATAGATGAGGATTCTGTATTTTAGACCAGTAGACAGAAAAGGAACTTACTAAAAGATATTTTAACACAGCTTTTATGAATGAATCTAAATTACATTTTAAAATCATTCTGTACAATACCTTGCTATTTAAAATGCATACAAACTATGATAGTGGGGTATTTTTTGTTTCTTCCTGTTTGATTTTGTCTTTATCTTAGGGGCTTCCTGGCGCAGCTGGTTTCCCAGGACACCCTGGTCTGCCGGTAAGTTCCAGAATTAGAATTTGCTTAGTAATTAGAGGATATTCACGTACACATCCATGGTTGTTTAATGCTTTAATGGAAATTCATAGGCAGGCTGTACTGTATTCTACTGTGATATCAAATTCATGATTGTACACACTCTCGAAGCCTACGTTTCCTAAATAGTCACTGCCTCCGAAAACCTTTAACTGGTTTAGATTGTGTACTTTACATGGGAATTCTTTTTATTACTTACATTTTTTATTTACATTTAAGAAAGCTTTCTGACACTCACACATTTCATTTATAGATATGGTTCCAATATGGCATCAAAGGTTCTATAGAAAACCAAAAGTTGTTCCACTTTTGCAACTCTCAATTTTTAAGGATGTGCTTCAGTATTTTCTGCTTTATAGTTTATTGGTTTAATCATGTAAGACTTCAGCTGTTTCACTGCTTACAGCTACATCTTATATTACAGAATCTGGTTGTAGCATGCCACCTTCAACACTAGGGGTAGCAGTTAGCTTCCTACCTACTGTCAGTTTTTCATTGTATTTCAGATATATCATGTACAGTACTTACAATCAGTTTTTAGATTGTATGTTTATGTATGCTATACTTTTGTAGGCTGATCTGATATAATTCCTGTAGATAACCAATGTATCCTGAAAATTATCATGTACTGTAGTGCTTGTTTCCTAGATACAGTAGAGGGCAGCATAATCTTTAGCCAGTTGCCCTCCATACACTTTTTGAGAAAACAAACTTTTTCTTGCTTTTTATTGTTTATTTTTTTTTTTAAAGATTTCAGTTGTTTGTAGGTAGATGCAGGAGCATACATATAAATTTAAGTGTAAAATAATTTTCTTCCTGAGCCAAGAACCATTTACTGATCTTTATTTTTAAATGTGCTGTGTAGTAATGTAATGTAATAATTTTATAAATTAATATAAATCTAGCACGGCAAATATAATACAAACACTTAAGAAGGTTTATTTAGATAAGCAGATGAACTCATTAAACAAAATACTACACATAATCACAGGGTCTAACTGAACAGAGAACTTACGGCTAACAATATCGGGGAGTCACAACGGGGAGTCACAACAGCATAAACACCATAGATAACAACTACAATAGCGTGAACAGAACAGAACAGCATGAACACAACAGAGAACTGAAAAAAGCAGTGACAAACACACAAGACTATAAAGGGACACATAACGAGCAACCTCTGACAAGGCAGGACATGGGCGTAGCTAAGGCAGGGCTAGAACATAAAAACAAGACCGATAAGCACGTGGAAAACAAAAACAAAAACACGGACGGGACACATGGCACGACGAGATGTGACAAGCCACCCTTAAACTTAGTGTCTGTAAGTATATGTAACTGGTTTTGGTTGTGTGTGCCCCATTCCCACTTCAGGGTCTCCCAGGTCAAGATGGCCCTTCAGGACCACCGGGTATTCCAGGGTGCAATGGAACAAAAGTAAAGAGTTTTATTTTTATTTTTTCTGAATGTACAACTGATCTTGTACAAACTAAAAATTTGATGTTGGATAAAAAACAAAGAGTGGTCAGCATTTATAATGATTAATAAACTTCTAGTTAAAGGAAGTATTTGTGTGACGCAGGGAGAACGAGGTACTGATGGATTACTAGGCATACCAGGACTGCAAGGACCACCAGTAAGGAAAAAAAATTATACACTAATACCAGTTACTTAAATAGTGTTTGACAATCAGTTCCTCTCTGAACTAACAGGAGAAAGAGTTTATTAAATTCATTCTTTTAATCATCTCTCATTTTAGAATAAATAAAATATCTCTCTCTATATATATATATATTCATACCCTTATCTTTGTTATTTTACAGGGTATTCCAGGCATTCCAGGAATGAAGGTATAAAAACATATTAGCTGACTTTAGAAAAATGTGTTTAAATGTATTAATTTACTTTGTATTGACAACATATTGAACTATTATATATTTATATAATTGACCCACTTTAAGGTCTATGTTTGATGAAGACATTTATTAAAATAAACGCAAGTAATAATCAGTAACCTGATTTCTCTCTCTCTCTCTCTGTCTCTCTCTCAGGGAGATCCAGGCGGTTTAATTAATGGTTTCTTACCTCAGAAAGGAGACAAAGGTCATCAAGGACCACCAGGATCACCAGTAAGTTTGGCCCTGATGAGGTGTGTATTTGTGTTTTGACACTTGTCAGGCATCAGTGCATATATTGTTTTCTATCCATGCTTTCTATGGATGAAGTCAGAACAGAATTTAAGCATTTGATTTCTTCTCTAAGGGATCACCTGGAAACAATGGTCCACAAGGACCAATCGGCCCACCTGGACCACAAGGGCTTAAAGTAAGTGGTCTAAGCTGTAAATGGACAGTTGCTAGATCTAAATGAACAAAACACCTTAAAGGGACACAAATAAACATACATATGTTTAAGTTCACTAAGGTAACACTATGTTTACAGTGCTTCTGTCATCCACACATGCCATGTACAGAATATGACACCAATCCTTTTCACTTTTCTTTCAGGGATATGTTGGTCCTCCTGGTCTTCCTGGTCCACCTGTAGGTGCTAATTTTAAGAAGTATTGTTATAATAAACAATGTGCCAGCATATTCTTAGATAACTAATGTGTGCTTGATTTTTTGTTGCAGGGAACACTATCATTTATTGGTGAAAAGGGTGAGAAAGTAAGTCTACACTTCAGTACACATACACTGATGCAACCCTTCTACATCTTATACTTACTACTACAGCATGTCTACCTTTGCTTGTCTATATGTGCTCTTTGGAACAAACAAAACAAAAACATATTAGCACCCAGTGAAGTACACTATTATGCAGATTTCCTGTAATGCAGATATTAACTGACATACAAATGTGTTATCACATTTCTTTGATTCATGCAAGAATAGTAATTACTACAACATTAAAGACTAGAGTCCAACTAAAGCTTCATCTCTTCTCAAAAACTATACACACATTAACTGATATTTGTGGCTGTAATTTTAATTTAACTGTAATGAACATGGGTTGGTTTGGAAGCAAATGCAAGTTTGTTAGTTTTTATGTTGAAGATTTAATTAAATGAATATTACAAAATAACATGACTTGGAAACACAAAACAAAAGCATAAATATAAAGGGAATGACAACATGAAAACAACAGAGAACAGACGAGAACTGAACCAAACATGGGAGGTTAAATAAGACACAAGATGACATGAGCACATGGCTACCAAAACACAAACACAGACAGGGCCACGTGGGGCGTGACACATTACACTAACACCAACAGAAAAGGCAGATTTATACAATTCTATGCATTTACACTATATGTAATAAATGAAGTACAGGGAGTACAGGGTAGGTTAATGTAATTCCATGTCAGATTCATAATAATAACATTTTCTTATTTATCTCTAAAATATTAATTTTACAGATGAAGGCAAAACAGTCCTAATTTTCATTGTTAGCATTGTTGGCATTAATTGGGTAGTCATTCATTTCTATTGTTCAACTCATCATGAAATGGCATAATGTAAAGTGCACAATTTTTTGGGCAGTGACAATGAGTGAAAGTGACTATTTGTTATTGTGAACACACCCCATCGCATAAAGTGCACCACAACAAAATGTGACCTCTGCATTTAACCCCTTGACACGTGGAAGAGCAGGCAGAAGTATCTACAGTGCTTATGAGCTGAATAGTGGAATGATACTTTGCTCAAGGGTACCTCAGTGCTAACTGCGTGAGGACTTGAACCAGCAACCTTTAATCAAATGGACAAATTCCTAACAACAATGCTACCACGGCCCACTTAAAGCCTTGCTCAGTACTTCACAAAAGGTTTAGGCACCTATGCGAGTACTTTAATGCAATTTATTTCAGCAGTATGTTTTTTGCAGGTAAAACACACACAAAACCATTAGAATAGAGGCCAACAAACAAGAAAGCAATAAAAAAGTATAGAAATATTTTATCAATAGCTGATATTTTGTGAGCTGGTTAGAACACATGCTTGGCTCTGGGTCCAAATGAGGTACACTGGGCTTCTATAAGGAGTGGTCTGGAATGTTTTGTGAACACATTAATGTACATTAAATAACGATTTACTGTATTAATTATATTTTTATTTATTCTTATATTATTAATTTTAGTTAAACAGAAACCGCCATGGCAAAGCTGAACTGTTTTAAAGATAATTGTCTCTTTGGAAGAGCACTATATATTGTGGACTTCTTGTAAAAGAGTTGCTGCTTTCTATTTAAATTTCTAGCAAACAAAAGATTCTTTATTAAAAATTTTTTTTATGTAATTCAAATTCCCAGTGCTAGGCTTTTATGAAATTATGTACAAACTCCTGAATAGTTTTCTCTTTTTGTATCTCATTTACTAGGGTGAGCCAGGTTCCAGAGGTCCTCCAGGGCCTGATGGAACATACCCTGGACATGCAGGTGTACCTTTAACGCATTATGTGCCTGGACCAAAGGTAAGAAGGCTTTGTTCATGATTACATTTGCAAGAGTTTAACCATTTCTATTATTTTAAATCTGTTATTAGTTTTTTTCCCCAAGGCCCTGGAAAACTCGTTTGGATAAATGAAATCATGGACTTTGATTTGCTATGTTATTTTCATTGTCATGTTGTTAAATGAAAATCTGACAGTGAATCCAATTCTGCAGTGGCTAGGAAACTTAGATCTTTCAGAAGGAAAATGATCCAAAGCAGAAAAATATAGTAATATTTATATAATATAATGATATACTATATTATAACTAAAATATAGTAATATAAATATATCCTAGACTTTTTGGTCTAAACCACTTTGAAATCCTGTAGGATGAGCTAAAAAGGAGATTCCATAAGTATGGACCTCAGAATTTAACAGATTTGGCAAGCTTTTCTATGGATTAGTGGTCTTAAAACACTTACTATGTGTTCTCTAGTCTCATTAGGCTTCATAGGAAAAGGCTTTGAAAATGATCTTTTCAAAGGGAGGCTGCACAAAGTATTAAACATAAAGGATTATTTACAATTTTGATAGATTTGAGAAAATATTTAATTCTAACATTATTTAAAAAAAAAAAGAAATAATTGCAAAAGGTTCGCCTTTTTAAAAATATTTTGAAATAATGTTATAAAAGATGAGGAAAAAGAAGGTTTTTTACACTATGCTTTATTTTATATAATATATAAAATATATATATATTTTATATATTTATTTTATTTATATTTTTTGTAGAATAATAAAAAAAACATAAAACATATAAAGTATCAAATTGAAAATAAACTTCAGAATTACACATCATATTACTTCTGGAAATATGTGTTATTCTTATGCCGAACTATTTGTTTTGTAATTAACCTACAATTTTTGAATTCATGCAGTTGATGACTTTTAAATTACTTGGTAGTTCATACTTCCATGTCATAAAATCTGCAGATTAAATGGGAAATGAAGAATGTTTTTATGTTCTCTCTTTCTAGGGTGATAGAGGAGAAAAAGGAGAAAAAGGTGCCAAAGTAAGTCTATGGTTTGTTTTGAAAAATGTATATGGATCTTATTTGTGTGGTTGAACAAATAAAAGATACACTGATAAGCCATAACATTAAGACAATTGAGAGGTAATGTAAATAACATTGACTATCTAGTTATTTTTATTACAATGCCACTTGTCAGAGGGGTTGGATATACAAACCCCATTTTCCAGAAAAGTTGAAATTTTTCATAAAAATATAATAAAAACAAGAAGGTGTGATTTGTTAACTCACTTGAATTTTTACTTAACTAATAAAAGTAAAAAAAAAGATGTTTTCACTGATAAACTTATAAACAAATTTAGAATATGAAGCCTACAACACAGTCAAAAAAAGTCGGAACAGAGGCAACTTGAATATTCTATAGACTTTTCACTCTTATTTTACTCCATACCAACTTTTTTGAGTGTGTTGCAGGTTTCAGATTCTAAGTTTGTTAATAATTACAAAATATATTTAAGCTGATCAATGGAAACACTGGAAATCTTTTAAATAACAGTTAATTTATTGTATTTTATAAAAAAAATCCAACTTAGAAAATGGGGTTTGTATTAGGCAGCAAGTGAACAGTCCATTCTTAAATTTGATCTGCAGGAAGCAGGAAAAATAGGTAAGTGTAAGAAACTGTTTTTTTTTAACAAGGGCCTTATTGTGTTCACCTTTTACATTAATATCTCCAAAATGGCAGGTTTTGTGGAGTGTTCCATGTATGCTGTAGTTAGTACCTACCAAAAATGGTCTTAAAAAGGACAACTGGTGAATCAATGACAGGGTCATGGGGATCCAAAGCTCACTGATGCATATGGAGAGTGAAGGCTAGCCTGTCCGGTCCAATTCCACAGAATACCTACGCTAACTCTGATAACAAAGGGGTCAGAACAAACAGTGCAGTACAGTCAGAAGGTCATGGCTGATCAGTGTATTTTTCAGTGGATAATTTTGTAAAGAGATCCTCTTCGCTATACAAAGTAAAATAAATGACAATGACTGATGGAAACTGCTAGATTTTATTTATTTGTTTATTTGTCTAGTGCTCAGTGTTTGATGCAGGAATCAAGGGTGATATTGGACCTCAAGGGCCACATGTGAGTAACATATTTAGGTTTTATCTTTTGTCTCCTTTATATTATACCTGTCTTATCTAATTCAGATATTACTGAATCAATATGAGTATAGATAATTTTGGAATGTATTTTCTTGTTTTTGTTAGGGAAAACCTGGAAAGGATGGAGAACATGGAGCTAAGGTAGAATATGTCTGTTCCACTGTTTTATAAGCAGATGGATCACTGAATGATGCTAGATAAACATTTTACAATGCCTCTTTTTCTCAAACAGGGGGAAAGAGGTGACCCAGGTTTTCCTGGTTCCGATGGCTTTAAGGTAGGTGATGACCTTTGTTCCCATTGTAGCAGTGCTACACTGTCAGCAAAGCAGCAAGGTTAAAAGGTTTTAATTGTGTTCTGACATTTAAATGTGCATTTGACACCAATCTTTTTTTCTAAATAGGGGCAAAAGGGAGAGAAAGGGCCTCCAGGATATGTGAGTGGTCATCCATTTTCTATTTACATTGTATTTTGCTTCAACATTTTTAGTTACGAGTTTGTCAGTTCATCACCTGATTCAGATTTCCCATAATACCTACACGGTTACAAGATTGTTTTTGTTCATTTGTTATAGGGCGATGGTCCCCCTGGCCCCCCTGGTCCTCCAGGTGTTTCAGGACCACAGGGAGAGATTGGTAAATAAGAAATAAGAATGTTAACACTGCCATGCTAGTGAGTGAGCTCCATTCTACACTTACAGTATATGAGGAATTAACAGTGTTTGTTAACGTGTCTTATCAGTCATCATCTGTTTCACAACTGAATAACTGTGTATATTTACTATTAACCAGTGTACATAAACACCTGAATGTAAATACAAGTGAATTATAAACAACCTGGCTCCAAGAAGTGTCATATTTATCACTGCAAACACACTTAAGCACCACAACAAAATGCAACCTCTGCATTTAACCCATCACATATGCACATGTGAAGCCGCAGGCAGCTATCAACAGCGCCCAGGGAGCAGTGTAGTAGGACGGTACCCTGCTCAAGGGTACCTCAGTAGTGCCTGGACCAGGATTCGAACCTGCAAACTTCAGGTCTCAAATGCAGCGTCCTAACCACTATGCCACCCCTGCCTACACCATGTTACAAATTTTCTAAAAGCTTTACCATAAACAGATGTGTAATGGATTATCTGTCATTTGTAAAATCTAAGAATAAAATTCTTCTTCTTCTTCTTCTTCTTATTATTATTATTATTATTAATAATAATATTATTACATATGTTGCACTCAAAAACCACTGTTAACAAATATTAAACAAAAAAGAAAACAATATGAAAAGGCTAAATCTTTTTTTTGCAGTGTAGTGTACAATTCTCACACCATACCTAATACCCAATTTTTAAAATCATAATTAGCTATTAAGTGAACATAAATAACTTTACATATTTAATTTCTCTGTAATTGTACATGGTTGTAAGTAGTTTTAAAGGCAACATGGACGGTATATCCCTAATTTAATTTAATTAAAAAACTTCAAAAAGTCAATTCAATCAGATGTCAGTGTTGTTAACACCAAAAGTAAATAAGGCCACATTATATATGTATATATATTTCATTTAACTATTCATTTGGTATTCATTTGACAATCAAAGTAACACATGATTTTTTTTTATTCATAGGTTTCCCTGGGTCACGTGGAGATCCTGGTCCCCCAGGTAGATTCTCAGACACTTTTAGAATGCTCAGAAGATGCACTTAAATCGAAACATATAACATCAACACCTTAAACTTTGTTACATTTCTTGACCCTTCACAACCACTCTTACTGTTTATAGGTAGGCATATTGAAGGTCCTCCTGGAGAAAGGGGCTTACCTGGAGAGATTGGCCAGAAAGGAGACAAAGGTGCTGATGGAGAGTCCCTCAGAGGACCACAGGGAGCTGACGGAGTAGCTGGTCCACCTGGACCTCCAGGACCATTAAGTAAGTGTAGTCAGGTTTAATATTTTAGATTTTAAGATTTTTAGATCAGTTATCCCAGGGAAGAAAATAAAGATGAGGTAAAGTGCAATGCAAAATACTACAGAATAAAACAAGGACACAGCACATGTTAAATTAAATAAATAGCAACATAATTGCAGCAGATCTCCATAAATTAAAAGCATTCTCCCAAAAAAACAACTTATAACAGAAGTCAAAGGTGCTTCAGGGTGTTCTTCTACTTACAGAACAATGTGTTTATTATGTCCAATGTAAACAACTGAGTGTTGCCTTACAGAAATGGTTTTGTTGTACAAATTATTTTTTGTAAGTTTTTTAATTGTAATGTACCTCTGATGATCCTAATCTTTCCTGTAGGTGAACCATGTGATATTAAACGTGGAGATCCAGGCCCCCCTGGACCTTCTGGATTACAAGGAGAGATTGGACAGAAAGGTGAGTGAAAATATATTTCACAGTTTTGAGAACCATGAGGAGCATGATTTTTTGTTTGATGATCTACCTCTCTGCACTACCCAGTAACTGAGTAAACTTTTCTCACTGTACACTTTTAATGCAGTAAAATGTTTTTTACACAATTAAAACCCAAACATCCTTTGTTAAATACACATCTGAGGTTATTTCAATCTAAATCTAATGGAAAAATTAAACAATAATAATAATCAAATCTTAATTTGCTTCTACAACCACATTGACTTATATAAAGACCCAACGACAGCTCCCAACTCTCTTGTTATTGATTTTATTATAGTTATCAAATAATTCACATCAGTTACTGGATTACAGTCTGTTAATTAACATCTGATTTAAGATTAATAACAAAATAAAAAGCAGACGGTTTAAGTGGTTAAGGAACACAATGTTATTTTACTAATCTCAGTTAAATTTCTCAGATGTTAAAGAGAAAAAAGATTGCAGTGACATTTTAGCAACTCTTTTATGAGCTAAAAGACTAAAAGAATTGCTCTTTCTTAAAACACCTGTAGTATGCATTTACAACTTGGTAAATCCTGCCGTGCTATGGAAAATTACTTGCCTTTTCCTGATTTTCTGTATTATTATAACATTAAGAATTTTTTTTTTCATTAACAGAATCTCAGGTAGGTAAAGGTGCTATACCAGTAACTTTTGCTATATAATTACTTTTTGAATTTTATTTACATGAGGTATACACACTGTGAAGTCCACTCAGTCTGAATAAGCACATTTAATTACAAATGCCCATGTGAATTCATGCTTTTCTAAGATATTATGGCCAGATTAACATATATCTGGCAGTTTGCATCAAGTGACAATATATTGGAAAAATAAATGTCAACTGTTTTGGTGAAAATAATCACACATATTTTATAAGCCCAGCTCAATGAAATAAATAAATAAAATGCAAGAAATGTGCATGATGGTGACTTTAAGAGTGACAGCTCTGAAAAGATGTAGTTTTAAGTGTTTCAAGGACTTGCTCCACATACAATGCAGAGGGTGAGTGTGATGGAGCATTTATTGTGTGTGGAGGCAGTGTGCAAGGTACAAGTGTGTATTGTAAAACACACTGATCCATGCAGTTTTTCATGACTTAAATTTTGTCAGAAAGCCAAGTTACAAGATGTACCACTGTCCACTGTCCCTGTAACAACAAAATGTTTCCTGCTGTCCTAGGTGATCAAGGAGAAACTTGCACACAGTGTTCTGCAATTGAGGTTCCAGGTTCACCTGGCCCTCAGGGACCAAAAGGACAGCAAGGTAAAATTCCTTTTCAGGTGGACATTTTTGGCAATAGATGGGTAATAAAATAACTTATTGATAGTGAAATTCAGATGAAAGCATTTTTGATAATTACCCTTTCAGACAGGCTAATAACTACTATTGTGGTGTACTTCAAATGCTAATAAATATCTACATGAAGTCAGAAATGCAACACAGTCTGTAAATAATTTGACAGTCCATATGCAATTGTCTTGACTCTGTACTCCAGTCCAGGATAATGGATTTAAAATGAAAAATATATATTTAAATGGTTATAAGGTGAATATGTTAGCTTTTATTTAAGGATGTTTACATTAGCTCAGAACTGCTATCACTTAATACATAAATCTTACTCTCTGTTTTAGAGAGCGATAAGTATCTGGGCTACAAACTACTTCTTTATTTTTTGTTTTGCATCATTACAGAGCTTCATGCAAAAGAGCTAACAAAAGTTCTAGATTTTGATGTACCTCATAGGGATGTACAGGAATCCAAAAATATTATTTGGGAATGTGCAAATAATGCAAAGGAAACATA
Source organism: Arnoldichthys spilopterus (assembly GCA_037974385.1). NCBI lineage: Eukaryota > Metazoa > Chordata > Actinopteri > Characiformes > Lepidarchidae > Arnoldichthys > Arnoldichthys spilopterus. Next base: position 20,374 of record JBBPDA010109496.1, read on the forward strand.
TTTTTTCTACCAGAATTAGCTTGTTATTGTTTTGGAGGAAAGGTCTGAGCCATCTGATTCTTCAGATCGATATGATTTTGATTTCACTAACTAGTCGTTTCATGTACTATACACATGGCTGCTATATTTTGCCCCATTTGAACCATTTAAAAAAAACAATCAAAAGTTGTTTCCTTTACTACACATTATTAAAAAATGAACCTTTCTGTATTCTGTAGTAACCCCCACCAAGTCAGCACAAAGCAGGCTTGGGCTATCACTCTTGCATTAAAGGGGAATAGGTGTATTGTATTACCATTATATAATTACTGTGGTAAAGTTTATTATATTTTCACTTTCTGATTGTTGGGTGAGAGGAATGGGGAGCGAGCATGCAAGAGAGAGAAATAAAAGTAACTTCATAATTATCTAATTCATCAAAACATTTTATGCCAAGTATTAATATAGTTTGATGCTTGGACAGCAAAAAAAAATGCAATGCCAATGAATATTAGGTTAGGAAATACAACATTCATTATTTCTGTTGGTTAAACAGGTACAAATACAGATAATGACATCTCTGTACATCTATAATAGAACCAAAAAAGTATAAATGCCATTCAAACAAAAATAAGGCCATTAAAAGTTAACCCATTTTTACAGCTAAAATCAGAATACAGAGCCAACACATTTAGCCATACCAGAGAGATGGAATAAAGAAAATGTGAAGAAGAAAAAAACATTATTATTATTATTATTTAATAAACAATAAACAAACACATAAACACATTATTTATCTCATTAAATGTTTTTAAATTTAGGTTTCCCTGGATCAGTAGGCCGAAAAGGAGAAAAAGGCCAGCCCGGCCTTATTGGAGCTCCTGGAAACCCTGTAAGTTGTGAAAATAAGTTTTCAAACTCTATCCTTATTCAATCAATTCCAGGAGTATTTCAGATTTTTATTTACACTACTAATGTATTTTAAACACAACTAAATTATGTTCAGAATGGATATTACAGCTTCCTAGTTAAAATAAATACATAATTAAAAAAACTATAAAGGTACATTTGATTTGATTTGCTGTGTAAGTGGCTCTCTGCAGGGCCAAATTATAAATACACATGCCAACAAAAGTTTTATTTTTAAGTTTGTTTACTATTTTGTAAGCCTTGGGCATGTTATTAGCTGGGATGGATGGATTATTTTGTTATTCTTAGTCCTTAATCAGAAGCCTAGAAAAAGTAGTTAATACTATAAGGTATATAGTATATATAGGTCTGACCTCTTATAATAATATAATAATAATAATAATACATTATTAATAATATATAAATATTATAACTATAATATTATATAACTATAATATGTTTGTTTGGACTTCAATTCAGCTAATACAACTGACCTTGTATTAATGCAACATTCATGGTGTTTTAACAGAAATTGTCTTGCTAGCATATTTTAATCACAGTCAGAAAATAAATACCTTTTCATATCTTGTTCTTTAACTTTAGGGTCAGGATGGTTCCCCAGGTTTGATAGGCTATCCTGGGGCACAGGGTTACCCTGGTGATGTCTATTTGGCACCAGATTTGAAAGGAGAGAAGGGCTCACTTGGCTTCCCTGGCCTTAAGGGATTCCCAGGTATAGATGGACTTCCAGGGAAAGATGGGCAACCAGGGATACCAGGACTCAAAGGAGAACCAGTAAGTGCCAATTGGCATCATGTCTTAATTAATAATTCATTAATAATTATTTCACTTTTGGCCTGTGTGAACTTGAAGCCTATCACCTTAGCTGTATGCTTGTAACCTACAAACATTATCTTCAAAGGCCAGAGTAGGTATTAAGGGAGATCGTGGTCGAGATGGAGATCAAGGTATTAATGGACTCCCTGGGGAAAGGGGACCCCCAGGACTTCCAGGGATTGGTCGGCCAGGAGAGCCTGGGGAGAAGGGAACTCCAGGACTCCCTGGTAACCCAGGAAAATCAGGATTACCTGGTCAGTAATTCATAATTGACTTTAGTTATTTTTTTGGTGTTGTTGTTATTTTTATTTATTCAGTTTTACATTAATTAACATGCATTCATTGTAAACTGCATGAAATATGATAATTAATTAATTTACTTTTTTTTTTTTTTACAATTCAGGTCCTAAAGGTGAACCTGGAAAAGGCGTGGCTTCACCAGGACCTCAGGGTCCACCAGGACCTCGTGGAGAGACTGGAATCCCTGGCGTTCAAGGTATTTATTCAGCATAGGTTTGATTCCATCTTGCTTATCATCCATGCTTTGGTGTAGTGGTTTCAATTGCACATCATCATATGTTGTATACCTGAGACATCTGCAAGTATGTTAAGTTCTATTTTGTTGTGTCTTCCTAAGGTGAAAGGGGTTCACCTGGTGATCAAGGATTACAAGGGTTCCCAGGAAATAAAGGTGATGCTGGCCTTCCAGGAACTGGACTTCCCGGCCCACCAGGGCAAAAAGGTAAATTTAGCATGTAGAGGTTACATTTCACAATGGTGCACTTTGTGTAATGAGGTGTGTTTACAATGACAAATAGTCACTCACTTTCAATATAATGACTATAAAACAATACATTGCTTTGTATGGTATTGTTATATTAAGTAATTTTCCTCGCTCTCTCTCTCTCTCTCTCTCTCTCTCTCTCTCTGTGTCTCTCTCTCTCTCTCTCTGTTCAGGTCACTCTGGTGTACCAGGTGCCGCCGGACTCCCTGGAGAGCCTGGTCGCCCAGGCCAAAATGGTTTACCTGGACACCCAGGAAAACCAGGACTAAAAGTATGATGTGCCATGTGTGTGACTGTTTATGTACATCCCTCTGTGAGTAAGTTTTGATTTTTTATTAATTGCTATTTTATCTTAAAGGGTGAACCTGGAATTGGCCTTCGAGGACCCAAGGGCACTATAGGACAACCAGGAGTTCCAGGGTTTCCGGGTGAGAGGGGTAATGTAGGAATGCCAGGTGTTCCTGGAACAGAAGGACACACTGGACCGCCTGGTGCTCAGGGTGTGAAAGGTAAGTTAATAACTTGCTGGCATCATCATATAGAAACATAGTGTTCAATTTGTTATGGATAATTTAATACATCACTTGACAGTCAAAATGAACATCTAGTCACATACATTTGACATACTCTTGATTTCTCACCTCCAGGTGAACGAGGACCTCCTGGAGCTCATGGTTTGGCAGGACCTCCTGGACCTCCAGGACATGGAGACCCTGGGGAGCCTGGACCAATGGGACTGCCGGGACAACCTGGTCCTTTTGGTAAGTTCCTCATTAATTCTATTTAATTGTTACATGTATGAACCTGACATGGTGTGCACTTTATGGCATGTTCAGATAGATAAGTTATGTATTGTTTTATATTGCAGGTCAAATTGGTGAAAAGGGAGAGAAAGGCTTCCAAGGTTTACCTGGTCCAGCAATGCCTGGTCCTCAGGGTGAGAAGGGGAGCCCTGGTGTACCTGGGACCCCAGGACCTAAAGGGTTGCCAGGGGAGCAAGGGCGTCCTGGAAAAGATGGATTCCCTGGGGAGAGAGGTGAGTGCTTTACATTTACATTTATGGCATTTTGCAGACGCTCTTCTCCAGAGCGACTTATGTGGCTTTATGTTACCTTTATCCAATTATTTATTTGTAAAGTGAATGTCATACAATATGAAGTTTGTAAGAGAATAACCTTTTTTGTATGATTTATCTGCAGGTGTAAAAGGAGATATTGGTATGTTGGGATCACCTGGTTCACCTGGAATACAAGGTAACCCAGGATTACCTGGGACAGCTGGACCAAGAGGTAAAGCATCAAAGATACTCATTGAAGTATTGGTTCATTGTATTTGCATTTTCAGTCACGTTTTTACACTTGCATCAGCTAAATCACCTGAATGATGTTTAAAAGCTAAACTAATAATAAAAAACTTTTAGTACTGTAATATAAAATTATGTGTGCACTTGCTTTAATGTAACCTGGACAGGTGACCCTGGCGTGACTGGGCCAAGGGGAAATATTGGTCAGCCGGGTCCCAAAGGGGAAAGAGGAGAACAGGGAGAACGTGGACCACCTGGAAATATGACTCATTTGGACATGGAGCATATGAAAGGAAACAAAGGAGATACTGGAGACAGAGGTTTGTGATTTGGGCCAGTGTTTTGGACAAAATAGCATAACAGATGTTTTGTCAACTAGCTGACTGTCTGAAATTCTTTTTCAGGTGATCCTGGTCCCACAGGAGAGAGAGGGTACCCTGGAGCAGATGGGGATCCTGGAATACCTGGAAAGGATGGAATGCATGGTTCACCAGGACAGTCAGGTAATGTACAGTGATATGCTCCACGCTCATTAAACACTTACTAAATCGTGTGTTCAATACAGACAGCACAGAAAAATTCAGAAAATGCTTTAATTTTGTGTATAAATCTCCACATTAGGTGAGAAAGGTGACTCTGGATTCCCTGGAGAACCTGGGCCATCTGGTCCAGCAGGACCTAAAGGAAGCAGGGGAGAAATAGGGGTTACAGGTAAAATGGATAAACATTGACTGTTCTGTAATCTGTGTTGAGATCAGGGTGACATGCATGTAGTTGATCAATCAACTAATTTTTAACACTGGAGCTTTAAGGCTTGTGTAACTGGAAGAATGTAAGAAGTAAAGAAGGCTTATATCTAACCAGTTAGCTCTGCTCATGTTGTACAATCAATTGTCAACTTTTTTGGGTGTTGACATAGACTAATTAACTGTATGAAAACTGATAACAAGGCATAACAAGTTATACATTACATTAAGACTAGTAATAAGTGATATTTTTATTTGATCAAAGTAAACTATAAGCTGATGTATGGGTTTGCAGGACCAACTGGGCCAAAGGGTTCTAAAGGTGATAGTGGGACACCTGGCCATCGTGGATTTAAGGGTGATGATGGAACAAAAGGTGAAAAAGGAGATGCAGGTCTGCCAGGAATAGGAATCCCTGGCCTGCCTGGCGAGAAGGTGCAGTATTTGTGTATATGTGTTTTAGTTGACATCAGATGCACTAAATATTAATTGGGTATTACCATTTTTGCTATATGTCAGACCTAAAATCTGTATCAAACATTAACAACCATGGTAGCTTTGCTAATCTCTCTCTCTCTCTCTCTCTCTCTCTTTACATATATCCCCAAAACACAGGGTCAAATGGGCCAACCTGGTTTTCCAGGGGAGTCTGGGCAAAAAGGAACAAAAGGTACAATGGGAATCCCTGGAAAGCCAGGAAGTTCAGGAACAAAAGGAGATGTTGGGCTCATTGGTTATCCAGGTGAATTCTATTTCTTACCACTGTCTTATGAGCCAGGTTAATGTCAGCCTAACATAATGTGACAAAATGCTAATTACTGTAAATGTTCATTTCATGAGCAGGAAGCCCTGGGGTACCAGGAGAAAAGGGTGCTGAAGGGTTACCTGGGTCACCAGGAGAACCTGGTCTTCAGGGACGGCCAGGTGGGTAAAAACAAGTTTATGATGTTATACTTAGGTGTTTTATGCAATGTATGTATTCACCATGTAATAGTATTACTTAATCACATACTTTATATGGAGTCCTTATGCATAGTCCTTTTTTAAAATTAATACAAAGTTTAAAATAATTTATTTTTAAAAGTTTACTTTGCTGTACTATACTATACTACACCTTTTTCAGTATAGTATATTTACCTTTGACAGATATATGATGTTTTTTTTGTATCCAGGTGAGCCTGGTCTACAGGGTCCCCCAGGGTCACAAGGGGAGAAAGGAGAACCTGGAATAGATGGTATTCCTGGATCATCTGGAGAGAGGGGTGATCCAGGTTGGGAATTAATCTGTATTTCCACAAATGCCCCACTCTGTCTTGAATTGTGACTGACACTGGCTTGGACATGACAGAAACAAGAAAAGGCATTTGACATGCTAATATTTAATAATTATATAACATGAATGACAGATATACAGCAATTAACCACAAATTTAAAAATGTTGAAGTAAATATATTGATATCTTGATAAAAACGGCACCTGTCAAGGGGTGGGATATATTAGGCAGTAAGTCAACAGGATCTGAGCAACTATCTCTGAGCAATTTAGTGACAAAGGCCTAGATGGCATCTCCAAAGCAGGTCTTGGGTGTTTCCAATGTGCAGTGGTAAGTACCTAACAAAAGTGATCCAAGGAAGGACGACTGGTGAACATGTGACAGGGTCATGAGGGCCCAAAGCTCAATGTTGCACATGGGGAGTAAAGGCTAGTGTCAGGTTTTGAAACAAAAATAGGTGCAAAGATGTGCAGTTTAAAGTTTATTAAACGCAAAGCACTAGGTAAACTGAAAACAAATACAAAAGCAAAAGACTTCGAGGATAACAACAACTTACTACACATGAACATAAACTTGACAAGATATCATGGATAGATACAACAGCGTTGATTACAGAAACCAGACAAGGACATGGTGAAACACAAGGGCTTAAATACATGAACTAGAACTAGAAACAGCTGATGAAGGGGCAAGACTAGGGTGGGGCTAAGGTGCACATGAACTAAATAAACAAACAACCACATGGCTAAACAGACAGTGAAAATTTTACAAGAAACTAAAATAAATGAGGCCCATATCATGGGCCTATCTTGATAGTTAGCCTGTCTGGTCCAAGGCAAGCTGGCAGAGGCAGTGTGTTGCCTGGCATTCTTGTTGATGTTACTTTGATGTGTTATATAACGAAACACTGTTGCAGACCAAGTACATGGCATGTATGTTAGATGTGCTTGACAAACTAGTTATAACTATGAATGCTCAACCTCATATCTTAAAAAGGATCTTCTGGTAATGTCTTGGTTCCAGATATCACAGCACACATTTAAAAGTCTAATGGAATCCATGCCTTGATGGGTCAGAGCTGTTTTGGCAGCAAAAGGGTGACCTACACAATATTATGCAGATAGTTTTAATGTAATGGCTGATTTGGTGTATAATAATTATATATTAAATTTAACAGTGTTGATGTTTTAGGGATTTTGACAGACATATCTGTAAAGTCACTCTTTAATCTTATATCTTTGAGTTTTAAAATGTTTGAAATTAAACACAAGGCATATATAACTGATTTCTTCAATTCTCTTTTTCAGGTATACCTGGTAGAGGCTTTTCTGGAACTCCTGGACAGCCAGGATTTAAAGGTCAGTGTCAGAGACCTCTGACATGATAGTCTAACTATATTAGCCATGATAAATTCTGAACAGGATAGACAACATCTTATGTATGTACTTTTAACTAAATTATGTTTATCTACAACTTGAGACAAGACATGCTTTTAGATTAAAACATTAAAAAAGATTGGCAGCTCCTTTGTTTTGGTAAACGGCATTCAAGATATTGGACTGGCCACTGTGTAATGGCAGTGCCCATGCCAGCATACCCAGCAGAGGGCAGCAAAGGGGTGCTACCTCATACCAGACCTGCAGAGGGCACAAAGTAGTGCTACCCCATGCCAGACCATGGATAAGTACATTCGGGAGGCCTTGGCACTGGGGTTCATCAGCAAGGGCAGGTTTCTTTTATGTGAGAAAAAAAAGATGGCATCTTGCACCCCTGCATAGATTATCGAGGGCTCAATAAAATCCCAGTGAAGAATAGACATCCCTTGCCCCTCATGACCTTTGCCTTTGAGGCACTGCACCAGGTTTCTTCACCAAATTGGACCTGCACAGTGTCATGAAGGCGATGAATGGAAGACAGCCTTCCTTACTCCATCAGGGCATTATGAGAACCTTGTGATGCCATTCAGGCTCATGAATGCTCCCACCGTCCTCCCACCGTTCATCAACAAAATCCTGAGAGAAGCCCTCTGGCACTATGTATTTGTTTACCTGGGCAACATATTGATTTACAGTCAGTCTGAGGATGAAAATGTGGTGCATGTCCAAAGTGTTCTCCAGCATCTGCTAGCCAACAATCATTTTCTGAAGAAGTCAAAATTCCATGCTCAATCTATGTCCTTCTTGGGATTTACTGTGGCCAAGAACAGTCTAAGCATGGATCCAGCCTAGGTAGGAGCTGTCCAAGATTGTCCACAGCCCACCTTGCTTCCTGAGATCCAAAGCTTCCTGGGTTTTGACAATTGTTTTTGGTGGTTCGTGTGCAATTTCAGCACTGTTGCCGCACCCCTCATTGCACTAACTTGCAAAACTCAGGGATGCTTCAATTGTACCACTGAGGCCCAGCGGGCTTTCCAGGACCTCAAAGCCCGATTGACCTTTGCAACAGTCCTTCAGCTCCCAGATCCTTGTCTCTCTTTTGTCATAGAAATAGACACTAAGGCATTAAGGTAGGGGCAGTCCTATCCCAGCGTTCAGGGGTAGGGCAACAACTCCACCCCTGTGCTTTGTTTTCTTACTGCCTCACCCCAATAGAGCCTAACTATGATGTGGGAAATTGGGAGCTGTTGGCTGTTAAGCTGGCTTTGGAAGAGTAGTGACACTGGCTTGAGGGGGCTTGCCACCCATTCCTGGTTTGGATAGACCACAAGAACTTGGCATACATACAAAATGTCTCAATTCACACCAGGCTATATACTTTGACTTTGTCTTGTTGTACTGACCAGGGTCTTAGAACATGAAGCCTGATGCCCTCTCTCGCCAGTGGGCCCTGCCAGCAGTCAAAGGGTCTTTAGAGCCTGTTCTGGCCCCTTCTCAAATTCTGGCACCCATCCACTGGGACATAGAGGCAGTAGTGTGATTGGCTCTCCATACCAAGTCAGACCCAGGTGGGGGACCCTCTGGAACTCTATGTCCCGACCACAGTTTGTCCTCAGGTGCTGTGTTGGGTCCATGAGTCACCCCTGGCTGCCCATCTGGGGGTCACTTGGTCACTGGAGTTCCTCCGGCGATGATTCTGGTGACCAGGAGTAGGCAAGGATGTCTGGGAATTTGTGACAGCATGTACCACCTGTGCTCAGAACAAGGAACCCTGTGCCAAGCCAGCTGGTCTCCTATGTCCCCTGCCAATACCCCTGACTGTGGATTTTGTCATGGGTCTACCCCACACAGTGATTTTCATCATCACCGACCACTTATCCAAGGGTTGCAAATTTGTGGCCCTTCCCAGACTGCCAACATGCAAAGGTGACCACCAGGTCCATGGTCTTCCTCAGGACATTGTGGCTTCTGCTAGCCTTACCTCTGGTTATCACCCCCAGTCCAATGGACACACAGAACGCCTGAATCAGGACTTGGAGCAGACACTCTGTGTCCTGGCCTCCACTGACCCTGCATGGTGGCGTGACCTCCTCTTTTGGGCTGCCCATAACACCCTGAGTATGTCCTCATTTTTGAATGTTTATCAGTTTACAACGCCCCTGTTCCAGGAACAGGAAGTTGATGCTGTTGTACCCTCAGCACGGCTGTTTGTACGTCGCCGAAGGCTCTTCTGTGTGTGGTGGTCAGACAGGAATGGGCTGCTAATGAATGCCAGAGAGTGTGTGTGTACCCATGTGTGTATAACAGCGTTTGTTTACTCTGTTTCTGTTGAGGGCTTCCTAGTTTTCCATATCATGCTGGCACCAACCCTCATCTTAGTTTGTAGTTTATAATCTGTCCTATCATCGATCATTTAGATGGTCTGCATTGCTCGCTACCAGCAAAACATGCTTTTTCACGAGAGTTCGAGGTCTGCGGCCAGCCTCTGGTGAAAGCATGTTTTAGTTTTTGCACCTTCATAACTTTTTTTATTTAAAAAAAAAATCTTTTATTTTACCCTCAGGTGACAGAGGCAACCAAGGTCTCCCTGGCACTCCTGGAATCCCAGGTGTCCCAGGAACCAAAGGAGAGAAGGGCTTACCAGGCTATCAGGGTATCCAGGGTCAACCTGGAGAAAGAGGACTACCAGGGCCATCCATGGATGGACCTAAAGGTGACAAAGGAGATCAAGGAGAGCCTGGAGAGACAGGTAAGTCTAAGTATGTCTCATTGCTTACAGACATAATGATACTGCTTCATCAGCATTCCATTTTTAAAAGGTTGGGACACTGTCTAAAATGTAGGTAAAAACGAAATGTAATGATTTAAAAATTATGTAAACTCATACCTAATTGACAATATCAAACATTAAAACTGAAAAAATATGGACCTTTTGATATTTAATGGGTTCTACTTTCTATATCATATACGTAGGACAAACTGGTGCTCCAGGTCCAGCAGGTGTTCCAGGAAGTCCTGGAGGCAAAGGAGAGAGGGGAGAGAAAGGATTCACTGGCCCACATGGTTCTCAGGGCTCGAAAGGCGAAAAAGGTTTAGCTGGAATTCCAGTAAGTGAAAGCAAAATTGATTATTTGTCATTGTGACCACGTTCAAGCACCACAATGAAATGTGACCTCTGCATTTAACCCATCACATGTGCACACATGTAGCAATGGGCATCTATCAACAGTGCCCGGGGAGTAGTGTAGGGGGAGGTAAGCTTGCTCAAGTGTACCTCAGTGGTGCCCAGGCCGGGATTTGAATCTGTGACCTTCAGGTCCCAAGGGCAATGTCCTAACCAAATGGGAGTTCTCTTTATATCTCTTTATAAGGAATTCTATCATGTACAATGCATAATTATGTAAAAAGATTTAGGGAATTTGGAGAAATGTCAGTCTCAATCTCAATCTCAGTCCCTCAGAATCGAGCCCTCAAAAGGTTCTGCATGAGGAACCATCATGTTATTATTATAAGCATCACCACATGAGAATCAGACACAGCCACCACAAACTGCTGAGCAGATGAAGCCTCAACAATTAGTCTCCTCAGTTCCTAAACAATTAAAACAATGGCAACAGTGTTATTAAAGTAAAGGAGATGTAACACAGTGGTAAATACACATCTGTCCCATCTTTTTTGAGTATGTTGCATGCATTAAATACTATTTGTTTATATTTGCAAATTAAATCAGTGACAACATTAGAAATCTTTTCCTAAATGTATCAGTTAAATAAAAGTTCAAGAGCATTAAGAAATCACATGTTCTTGTTATTGTTTATTGAAAAATCTCATGAAAATCTAATAAAAACTTTTCTGCAAATGGGGTTTCTATATTTATATACAACAGCACAACATATTTCAAAGTTAAATTGTATTGTTGCTATTTAGGGTGAGGCTGGATTACCAGGTATCAATGGACCAAAGGGTGAGATGGGAATTCAAGGTGTTCCTGGCTTCCCAGGTGAGATTCACACAGAGGCTAAAAATGTTTTTTTTTTCAGTTTTTTGTCTGCCACAAACCATTTTTAATGTCTAAAAAAGGAAAAAATTGATTTCATGTCATCATGTCACACAGGTATGAAGGGTGTAGTTGGAGTTATTGGTGTCAAAGGTGAGGCTGGTGACCGAGGATTCCCTGGAGTAAAAGGTGCAAATGATGTTTTATTCTTCTGTTGATTTTCCTGGTGATGCTCTTGGATTAGGACTGAATGTTATGCATGTGTTACAATGCAAGTAAATAAGAATCAATTTCTTTGATGTTACTCTTCAACTCTCTAGGAAATGAGGGCCCCCCTGGACCTCCTGGGCCTCATACTTTCATTAAAGGAGATATTGGCTTCCCAGGACCACAGGGTCCCACAGGTCTGCCTGGGGCTCAAGGGTTTCTTGGACAGAAAGGAGAACCGGGTATGTTTTCCAAATGCTTGCCCTACCCATTTGCACAATCAACAAAGAAACAGAATTCCTCAGAAAACAATGACAAAATCATGCATATAATTTGCTAATGTTGCCCCCCCCTTTCCTCCTTTTCTTTCTGTCTTTTACATACATTCTTACCTTCTTACCTACCTAGGCTTGATGGGAATACAGGGTATCAAAGGAGAGGATGGTGCACCCGGCTATAATGGGCTTTCTGGAGCTAAAGGAGAGCCTGGACTAACTGGACCTGCTGGTATGTGTGCTTGCATGCCAATTTAGGTTCTGTCAGTGTGGAAGACAATTTAATACACTATGTCTCATTTTCACACTATCTTTGGGTTAAATATTCTGTCGTTTAGGACCCAGAGGATATCCAGGCCCACCAGGTCCTGATGGAATCCCAGGTCAGGTAGGCCCTCCCGGCCCTTCCTCCATGGACCATGGCTTCTTGGTAACTCGTCACAGTCAATCTGTAGATGTGCCACATTGTCCTCAAGGCACTACTCCAATCTACGATGGATACTCCCTCCTCTATGTTCAAGGCAATGAGCGATCACATGGCCAAGATCTGGGTCAGTTTCACATGTACATTCCCCCAGTCAGAGTTGGGCAAAGGGTGAATACTACATTGGCTTGCAAAAGTATTCGGCCCCCTTGAACTTTCCCACATTTTGTCACATAACAGCCACAAACATGAATCAATTTTATTGGAATTCCACATGAAAGACCAATACAAAGTGGTGTACACTTGAGAAGAGGAACAAAAATCATACATGATTCCAAACATTTTTTACAAATAAATAAGTGCAAAGTGGGGTGTGCGTAATTATTCAGCCCCCTTTGGTCTGAGTGCAATCAGATGCCCATAGACATTGCCTGGTGAGTGCTAATGACTAAATAGAGTGCACCTGTGTGTAAATGCTCTGTGATGGCCTCAGAGGTTGTCTAAGAGAATATTGAGAGCAACAACACCATGAAGTCCAAAGAACACACCAGACAGGTCAGGGATAAAGTTATTGAGAAATTTAAAGCAGGCT
>JBBPDA010109497.1:0-10257 GCA_037974385.1 Arnoldichthys spilopterus
TGAAAAAGGTTTGGGTTCTGGGAAAGCAGAGAACTAAGAATAGTGTGTTTACACTGTTTGTATACTGTGTATTTGCATTTTCTATTGATGATACCAATGCTGCATTTAGATATTAGTATTAACTTCAATACCGATACTGTATCAGTGCAAGTAGTTTTTTTTTCTTTTTTAACTGGTTGAAAGAGTGTTTAGTGTGATGTTTTGCTCTACCATATAAGAATCAACTTTGCACTTAAAGGCTTTTGGGAAAACCAGCATCAATTATTGGTATAATGCTAAGATATAAGATATAACTAATCCTAACCCTAACAGTTTGTAAAATAATTTTTTAAATAAACCTCATGGCCCAGGGAACCAGTAGGTCTTTCATATCAGGCATGAAGTGTGCACTAGAGTTTTAGTCTAAACACAAGCTGCAGCATCTTGCTTCTGTTGAAGGGGGATAGAGTCCAGTGAGTAGCACATGCTCGTAAATGTAGAAAGTGAAACAAACATGGATTTATAGAGTTATCTTTTGACATGTTAAATATGCATCAAAAATATTTACAACCTACTAAAAGTTAACCATTCTTTATTTGCATGCTTTATTTACATTTGTGCATTTTTTACTGGCTGTTTGGGAAATCTATTCAGATTAAGTTGTATGCTATGCACATAATATCAAATTACTCCATTTTGTTATCAATGACAACAAATATGACTTCTAAGGGTTAAGGCAGGGGGAAAGTCAGGGGGGAGAGCCAACTCCCTCAAGCCATCTAGTGGACCTAGCCCCAAATGGTGAAGGGCTAAGTGAAGTAGATAAACATTCGAAAGGCATGGGGACCCAATTTGGTCATGGAGGAAGCGTTTGAATGGAGGGAAAAGGGTCAGTAAGAGGGCCAACCTCGACAGCTGGAATTTGCCACTGTGGTGATGCAGCATCTGGGATCTGCCTTCCTACTGTGAGCTCCATATATCAAATATGGTTTACGTTATAAAGCAAACTACAGAGGGGATGGGGTAACAGAAAAACAGTTACCAAATGCTGCACGTAATCATTTATCTTGTACTCTCAGAAGATACAGTCACTCAGCCATTGCAAGCCATGTGCATTGGGGGACAACATGAAGCGTGAAGATTACAAAGCAACAAGGGAGCAGCTCCAAGGATCATTCCAATCCACTGCCAAAGCTTCAGAATTGGTTAAAAGGAGAGCCATAGTGGCAAAGAGTCAAAGAGCATCTGCCAGTGAATAGCTTAAGCTATTTCCTTGCACAAGTGAGTGCTACAAACTGGCCTTTCAGCCTAGTGAACAACCTGAGCCAGTCCCTTTACCCAGCGAACAGCCAAAGTCTAAGGAGTAGGCTGAGCAGCCCATTAAGCAGTTGGAGCCTTAGGAGTGGGCTGAGCAAGCTCTGCAGCCCAACAAGCCACCCCAGTTGACCCTTCACACCAAGAAAAGGCTTAACCACCTGGCAAACCTTGTGAGAGATGGCAGAATGGTTTTCACAACATGATGGAGGGCTTTCATTCTTAGGTTTGGTGCAGTTGTCATTCAGTTTGTTAGGATGCTCACCGTGGTGCAAAGCTGACAAACGATGAAGGTCTTGCGGTGCCTTGGTTCCTCCCAAGGTTTCTTCCTACTGCTAGAGAGTTTTTCCTTGCTCTTTGGGGGCTCGGACCCGGTTTCTGTAAAGCTGCTTTGTGACAACGTCAGTTGTAAAAAGCGCTATACAAATAAACTTGACATGACTTGACCTTACCCACTACTGCTAAGGTCAGCCCAAGAAAGGTCCTCTGTGATGGTGACTGCAAAAACCTGAAGCTAGGGACTCTCTGTACATCTTCAGTGTTAGTGTGGAGAATAATGTATGTGGTCCTCTTGGTAAAATACACAATAATGTCTTAGGTCTTTCTTGTTTAAGACCAGGTTATTGTTGGTGCACTGCAAATAGCTTCTGACTTCATGATTGTTTGACATGTTTCCAATGACTGCATTATCTATTATATATCCATTATCTATATATATTATTCTAATGACTGCATACATGATATAGGAGCAGTTTCATTATAGAGACAATTGTGTCCAGCACATCTGCAGGACAGTCTTTGATTTGAAGTTATATCAAATAAAAAACCCTAACAGTTCAAGCTGATAAAATATTTCCCATTGCTATTTTATTAGTAAAACATGCTGTTATGTTTTATGTTTACACCTGTCAAAAAGCTGTGTGCTGTTCTTTTTTTTCATGCTAACAGAAGATCAGTAAAGAAGTTGAAGTGCAGTCAACGGCATTGCTTTTTTTCTGCAAAGCTTGAGAATTCTGCAAAGCATTATCTGATAAATATCACACACTTTCCAACAAAGTCAGCAGCTTTGGGGCAAAAGGCTAGTGGAGTGGTAAGTGGACGAGGCCTCTAAGGTGTCTGTGAAATTCACTTTTAAACACATAATGTCAATAAATCACACACAACAAGCAAGTGGGCTGTTGGAAATGTCAAACTCATCCAGCAGTGAAAAAAGGGTGAATAAGGGTTGTGTTATATTTGTTTTAAACTACACACACTGGCAGCCCTGTGTAGACTGCTTTTGTGTGAAGGTTGTGCATATCCTTAGAAATGTATGAAAGGCAGTGTACTATGCAATGACATCCTGGCAGCATACTGAACAACCATGACAACTTTTGATGTCTGTTCCTACTGTCTTCTCTTGATAAACAGAAATATAGTGTCCTTGTTTGCGGGCAAGCTCATTGTTGGCATTGGACTACTTTAAAAGAAATAATCAAGGAAGACATTCTTTTACCAGCAAAGTACATTTCAGCTCCAACCTGCCCACAATTTGATATTGAATTTTATTTAAATAATGCTTTTTATAACTGATGTCACAAAGCATCTTAACAATGTCTGGGTTCAAGCCCCTACTGAGCAAGCCAAAGGCAACAGAGGCAGGGAAAAATTCCCAAAGATTTGAGAAAAAAATAGCTTTTATTCCTCTACATAGTCAAAGGAGTATATTATGTTGGTTGTGTTGTGTAGCCACTGTGTACACACAGCAAGTATATTGCAGCCCAGTGTGGTCATACAAGGGCTGAATATTAAAAATGTGTCTTGCAAAACAACACTTTAAATAACTTCAGCTGAAACAGGAACAAACCACATTCTGGAAAAGCCCAAGATTTTGAGTGTTTTCACTGAGACTGTTTCACATATTTTTTTTCTTTTAATTACACTTTTTAATCATTTGAGAACAGAGGAGGCTAATTAATTTAGTTTTGCAAGTGAAATATTAGCCAGTTCAGCTTGATGAAAGACTTTAGCTGCTCAGCAGTCAGTGGTCATGATTATCTGATTCTCCTTTTCATGATGCACCTCACATTTTCAGATCTGAACTGCACTAGACACCTACCAGTATTTGATCTGTACTCGGCTAGATCAGAATTTTAACCTGGAACAAAACCTAGGCCATGGTTGATGGCATTTCACAAGTCCATGAGAATGCAAATACAGAGCAGAATGCTTATTGAGAAATGGCCACTACTGACCGCAATCAGTGAGTCCATGAGCTGTAGATGCTGCTTAAGGTGAGTCAGAGCCAGAGTAGAGATGCAGCTGGTGAAAGTTAATACGAACTGGGAGAGTCCATATAGATTTTTTCCAGAAAAGAGAAGCCAGTCTCAACAGAGAAAGTCCATCTTGATTTTGCCAAAAAATGAGAATCATGGCCAGACTAGACCCAACTGGTCTTGCACTACATATATTATGAAAAGTAAGCAATTTCACAGTACAATTCATTATTCATTCATTGCTAACCATGGCATCCTTGACATTCCTTTCCCTGGCCACATCCCTGGCCTGGGCATGCCAGGTGGAATAAATAATTCTTTCTGTGTTTCCTGGGTCTGCCCTGGGATCTCTTCTTCCAGTTGATCATACCATTCTTGTGGTCATTCTCCATTTTTGAATAGCAAACTTTTTATGCTGGAGGGGTTGTGTGTCCCTTATGACCCTGAGAGCTACACTGTAGAGAGCATGCAGCTCCTAGTAGGGTCACATAAGGTTGAAAGGTCTCAGATAAGGGGCCAGACAAAGATTAATTCAAAAAGCCCCTATGAGTAGACCCATAGTAGTATAGGTGCCTTGCCCAGAGTAAGGATCCTGGAGCCCCTCTTGGATGTAGACCTGGTATGGCAGCTAACAGATGGGTGTGAAACTGAAATCCACCCTATCAGAAACATCACATATTTCATATATTAAGGTTACCAACATGCATATGTGACGACACATGTTGCATGTTTTTTTTGATGTGACACCTTTTTTTCTACACATGTAAAATCCACATTTGTTATTCATGTGTGTTTCCTCTGTAAGAGTAACTTATGGAGGCAAACTTAAATTATCATGTTTGTTTCATGTTGTGTACCTCAATACTTGAGCCAGGACTCCAACCTGTGACCTTCAGGTCCTAAAGGCACCATTCTAACCACTAAGGGCACCACTGCCCTCAGTTATCAGGGATATTAGGGAGTAGGAATAAACAGGACTGAAGTTGGAGAAAGTATGTTGGCTCCAAGCAATTTGTTGTCAAGCATTTGTTTTGGTTTTGGCTTTGGTTTTTTACTGTTTGTGAGCTGAAGCTCAACTGACAAACAATTATTTTTCTTTCAGAAAAACTGAAAGCCTTCCACCAGATATGAAGTATCAAACGTTGTCTAAGTCTCCCACTTACAATTTAACACAATTCAGCACACCTACATACCTGTTCTAATCTACTGTGAAGTCACCCTTCAACAGTAGCTAGGAAAGTACATAGTCTTAGGTGGAGCATGTAGTGTTAAGCTAGAACACACTAGCAGCAAATGACAAATTGTGTGGAAGTGAGTGAGAGTATGGCTGGAAGGAAGTTCCCTCCTCCCTTTTTATTTAACAAGTACCATGTGTTAGCCATCAGCAGTTCTGTGGAAGGAGGAGGAGTTCTGTGAAAAGGGAAAGTGTCTCATGGGTATACATATGGGGAGATGATTTCCAGAGATGAATGCTTAATGAGTAGACGCGACAAACCGAAATCCATCATACTTACTAAGTATCCACGTGACCCACAGTAAGTGGAGAGGAGCTCTCTGTGAAGGGGAACAGTGTTCCACCCTGTAAAAGGCTGGAAAAAGCAATCAGGAAACATTCCAGACAGACAACGCTAATCATAAGGCTTAAGTAAACACTGATCCACTTCCAAAAACAAAACTCAAAGCTGTTGTTTACGAGCTAGAGTGATAAACAACCATCGACAAGCCATCTGTTACAAAAATTGTGTTCTTGAGGTTGGGAAGGGATTTCAAATTTAAAGCACTTTTGTATCTTCATGATTTTGACCTATGAATAATAAATAATTTGATTGGGATTACAAAGAAAAAAATAAAAAATTACTGCAATTTAAGTATTACTTGTGAATAATGATGATAATAAGGATGACAATGATGATGATGAGGGTAAGGGTGATGGTTAAAAGAGGATCAACAAATATATTTTTGATTTCCAGTCTTGCAGAGAGCTTCCTTTCTCTCAATGTATAATCCAATTTCTATGCAGACCCATGATTGATTGGCCAATAGAAAATCATGTGTACCTGAAAGAGTAGCTGTAAGCCCTTGTCTGGGACTGGTAAGTGAAAGCCTGAAGGCCTCTGTGTGATATTTATGGACAGCTCAGTGTAAAGAGGAAGAAAAGGCCTCATAAAGTCCCCAACAAATACAGCAATGAAATGCAGATCAGGATTTTGATGGCTTATTATCACATCAAGGAGAGACAGTAAGGATTCTGTTCACATGAGACATGAGCACAGAAATCACAGTAAACAAACAAGTTTTGCAGTCCATACAAATATGAATGCTTTCCAGGTTGTAATGTGTGTTGAGTTGTGAGAACGTATCATGAGAAAATTGATAGACAAAGCATCACCAAACATCATGTAATACTGATATAAGTCTCAATAAGTTATAACAGACTGGATTAAAAGTATTATGTGGATACTTTAGATCAAGCTAAATTGTCACTGCAATTCAACAGTTTCATGCATAATGGGCAGTGGTGGCCTAGTGGTTAGGACACTGCCTTTGCGACCTGAAGGTTGCAGGTTTGAGTCCCGGCCTGGGCACTACTGAGGTACCCTTGAGCAAGGTACTGTCCCGCTACACTGCTCCCCGGGCGCTGTTGGTAGCTGCCCGCTGCTCCACGTGTGCAAGTGTGATGGGTTAAATGCAGAGGTCACATTTCGTTGTGGTGCTTGAGTGTATTCACAATGACAAAGATTTACTTCACTCAAGATAACCTTTTAACACAATACTCATAAATACACTCTGTGTGGCTTTTATTTCTGGTTTGCAAATACAGCCAAATAAAGTTCACAAATAATGCCAAATACAGTTTGCAAACATCACAAATAAATGCTTGCAAGCACACTGCAGTGCTTTCAAGCAAAGTCTAAGACAGCAGAATAGCTCTAGTTCAATTTATGGCATAAAAGAATACAAATAAAAATGGTGACTAGACGTATTGCTTCGCAGTGCATAATGTGGCTGCTGCAGAAGTCTAGTGTAGTTTGATCTTTTGTGTTTATATTAATGTGTCTTATTCTGAATGTTGTGATTGTGAAAGATTTTTGTAATATTTTATTTTTATGACTTATTTGTTCGAAATTGGATAAATAGCACCTATACAATTTTAAATACAGCCATGTATTTTCTGCTGAAATTTGAGTGGGTATTTTGTCGAGCGAGCCAAATGGAAGTTTACGATGTGAGAAAATGTATAGTATAAACTTACCAAATTTCTAAACTTTAGCTTATGTGGTTCTTGAGATATTAAAGTGTGTCAGCTACAGCACTACCTGTGAAGGGAATTTCACAATATTTGCTTTGTATCTAAAAAACATGGTTGTGATGCTGGGTGGGAATTTTTATGACGTTTATTTTGACACTATTTTTTATTAATACGGTTCACTTTACTTGACAATATCTATTAGAGTGTATTTATGGTTACATCTATGGCTTGTAATATTACTTTCAACTTTAACATCATATGTACATTAAAAGTGTTCTTGCACAGACCAGTTGGTTATTGGGCTAAAATCCAGATATCCTTATTAATAGCCCCAGTTCATAAAGCCCCACTTGAATAATCTGTAAACTGCTGAAATTAGGTACTCCTTGCAATAGTAGTGTAAATACACTCACTGATGAACCAATGGATTTTTTTCAACATCTAATATAAACCCTCTTCAGATGAGTATCAAGATAGTTCTCAAACCAGTCCTTAGGGATCTCCAGATGGTCCAGATTTGTACTCCAACCTAACTCTCAAAACGTAGAAAAACAGCAGAAACCTTGACTGTCTGGGCATCACTGAGGACAGATTTGAGAACCACTGAAATAGAGCTTGTTACCTGCAGAATAAGGAGGACAGACACCCTATTAATACCCTAAAGCAGTTGTCTACAAACATTTGCATGCATAGTGTATGAAAGAACACTGTAAATATCATTAGACACTGCAGACACCAAACCAAACTTTACTTTTGCTGGCCCCCCATTCCCATCCTAACTCTGAGGCCCCATATTTTCCAAACACACAGTCTTTGATTAGATAAATGAAACACACTACAGGATCCATGTCCGCTCACATTTAATTTTCCAACCTTTAGCTCCTTACCCCCTAAACTTTCCCTCAGAGGCCCCAACCCACAGTCTGACCTCTTCAGGAAGCAGAGACTGGGGCCAGGGGGTGTTGTTTTAATGAGTTTGGGACTTGCAGGCAGAGAGGTGTTTCATATAAAAGGGTCTTACAGGGTTTCCATAATTCCTGCCCCCTGGCGAGAGACTGAACCTCAAGGGGGTTGTAAGCGCCATTAGGGGTGATGAGAGAAGTTGTACACGTGGGCTGATCTGTCCATAATGCCTCATCTAGGGCTTTAACTGTCACAGTCACACCTTGTCATTGTGCAGGCCAAAAAAGGGACCTTTCAGATCAAGTAAAGATGTGCTGAAGGCTTAAAGAGAGGGGTTTTTTTAGCAGGAAAAATACATGTATGATTTGTGTTTCTTTCAATAGGCTTAAATAGGCAAAATCTGCAAATGCTTTTTAATTAGGCTAATGTTGCTATATTTTCTCCAAACACTTGGGTCATGGTACTTGCTTTTCCAAAACATTTTAGCATTTTTGATCAAACAATTGCCTTGTCTAAGCATCCTAAAGAGAGGAAACTATATTTGTGATCTTTTCTTACTGTCTAAATCAGCTGTGAACAAAGTAAAGTACTACTCTACACTCAGATAGCACAGACACATTTTACAAAATAAGCAGATGTTTTCTACTATATTTCAATTGGGGATAAAGGTGATTTATTTTAAATATTTCCAATGCTTTCAGTTACTTTATCACTATTTTATTTCTTTTTAATTACACTTTTTAATCATTTGGAAACTGAGGATGCGAGTTATCAGCCAGACAGATTTAGTACAAATGGAAGAAACCTAAGTTCATTGTTACCCTCCTCATTAGTGGTCAATTAATAGTCCAAATAGTCACAATAAAAGCCTAGGGTAACTTCTAAGGATCTAAATCTTCTTCTAAATACTTCACTCATATTGCAAAATGTTAATGTTCATGAGTCCACCATCAGAAGAACACTGAACAAAGTGTGCATTTTTAGGTTACAAGAAGAAAACCACCACACTCCAAAACAAAAATTGCTACCCATCTAAAATGTGACAATGATCATATATGTACAAGCCAGAAGGCCTGTTTTGTGGATGGATGAGACATAAAAAGAAATGTTTGGTATAAATAAGAAGTGTTTTGTTTGGAGAAAGAACAAATTTATGCCAGCAAAAAACCTTATCCCACCTGTGAAACTTGGTGGTTTTAGAGTTGTGGTTTGGGCCTACTTTGTTGCATCTGGGCCAGGACAACTTGCCATCATTGACAGAGCAAGTCCTGACCTTTACCCAGTAGGGATATTATAAAGTGAAAATAAAGTAAAAGTGACTTTTTGTCATTGTGAAAACAACCCATCATATAAAGTGCATCACAAAAAAAAACATTTAACCCATTAACATGTCCATCTATCAACAGCACCCAGGGAGAAATGTAGCAGGATGATACTTGGGCCCAGACTTGAACCTGCAACCCTCCGATTACAAGGGCAAGTCTCTAAACACTAGGCCACCACTGCCCCAAATGACCTGAAGTGATCAGTTCATGAAATGAAACCCACAAACATCCCGGAATTATTAGTATTAAGAAATATTTAGTTGAAGTTATTTCTGCACTAGATACTGAAAGGCATCCACAAATTATAAAGTATCAGTGTACCCACCCATCTTGCACAATAATAAGTAATGAAACATTTCAGACCTTTAGTGTTTAAACCTTTAACATGCAATCCTTTAATGTTCAGTCCATTAGCATTCAAACCTTCAGCATTTAAACCTTTCAATCTTTAGAAAACGTTCAAGTTTTCAAATCTTTAGTGTCCTAAAGATTATTTTATCAAACTGTTAGCCTCTTGTTAGGCATGTCCTATGCAGATTCTACTGCATTATCATCTTATATATTATACTGCAATAATGATAATAAAAATGATAACTGACTGAATGTCCCCCAGATAGCAATGTTCCCCTTAGTTTTACTGAGAGGTAACAAAGGCATGAACTAGTTTTTGATTGACATTATTTTTCTTATCTTAGCAATATTTCTGAGCACTTAGTCATCTGTATTTATTGTAGTAGTTTCTGTCTGTAATTATTGTAAGCACTTGGTGTATGTATTTATTGTAATAGTTGCTGTCTTTTCTTATTGTAGCACTTGTCTTCAACATTTATTGTAGCTTCTACCGCCTGTATTTTACAATTAAGAGAAATGCTCATAATACTCATAGTATTGTAGTACTCATAATAGGGCCACCTGCAGCTTGGAGTGTACTGTCCAATCACATAGTAACTCTGGAGGGCCATTCTGTTTCATCTTGTGCAGCAGTAAAAGATTTTGGTGTGATCATTGACTCCAATCTTTCATTTGAAGCTCATGTAGATATTATTAAATATTACTAGGATTGCCTTCTTTCATCTCAGAAATATTGCTAAGATAAGAAATATAATGTCAGTACACAATGCAGAAAAACTAGTTCATGCCTTTTTACCTCTCAATTAGATTATTGTAATGCTTTACTGTCTGGATGTTCTAATAGGTGCATAAACAAGCTCCAGTTAGTTCAGAATGCAGC
>JBBPDA010109498.1:0-10255 GCA_037974385.1 Arnoldichthys spilopterus
TTGCCCTGTGATGGGTTGGCCTCCTGTCCTGGGTGTACCCCGCCTTAGGCCCGCAGTCAGCTGGGATTGGCTCCAGCATCCCCGTGACCCGGAAACGGAAGAAGAGCTTGGAAAAGGGATGGATAGATGGAAGGCATCTGCATTAAACAATGCTGTGCAATGTTATAATGATGCTCATGATTTTGTGGCTATATATTGTCTTTTAGGGTAAAAACGTGAAACAATTGTGTCAATGGGCCAATGAGAGCGTTAGTCAGCAGTGTAAAATATCAGCCCACAGAAAATGAGTTTTTCTTTATAGGGGAGTAAATGACAGGCTAAACACATCATGCAAAGACTGAATTAAGGTGTTATTTCTTTTATGCTCTTCACAGTTGTCTTGTAAAGAGCCAAGGGAACTATGTTATATTAAAAGTGGAGTTAAATACAAGTATTGCAGCATCATAACAACCGCTTCTACAAACAGTGTAATACCCAAACATGGCAGAAGCGTATGACATGTATTGAAATTGATCTTATTAGCTAAAAATAAAGAACAAAAAAAAAGCTATTAATAATTTACAGTCATTGAAGCAGGCACAAAAGGAGCTATAAATAATGTCTCTCCCTCAGGACAGCTTTTCTTTGATACAGTACACAGCAAAGAGTGAAAAAATAGCCCTGTCATGACCGCATAGCCTTTTTATCCGTGTACAGAGGCTGATAGAAAAGGGCTAATCACATTCTTTGTTTAATTGCATTGCACATTGTCATATCAAGACAGATGTGCTCAGTCAGTAATGATTATAGCTGAGGCTCCTGTTTGAAGCTTCAAGTTTGAATCAGTGCAATTCGACTCTTATTTATGCGGTGCATTGTGGAATTCTTCACAAAAATGTAAAACAACCCAGCCCAGTTGCATAGTAAAAAAGCATTGTTTTATACTTTCAATTTTCTCTCTTTCTTACTTCGCTGTGTGAACCCTAGTAGACTGCATATTGATCACCACCTTTTGATTGACAGCCTCTGCAACTAACCAAACAGTTCTGGGTAGTTTTAGACACAACGCAGGCCTCATACTAACCCCCATTTACATGTACAAGTCACAGAGACTAGGTATAAACTTGGTTATGAAAATATGAAGATATTTATAGTCATCATAGGCCCTAAAGCAAACATAGCAATATGAGATTGTTTGACAAATGCAGCAGACTGTTAATTAGCCAATGAGGTTGAATGTAATTATTAACTAAAGAGTTTGTTGAAAACTGCAAAAACAAATGCAGCTACAGCTACAGCTGCCATAAATAGAATTAAACCCTCTGGGAAAGTAAACAAACAGCCCTGTTGGCTTGATGCTGATGAATATTTTTGATATGAAACCATTCTGCTGGTGCATACTCATGATTAAGTGACAAAAAATTCATGATCTTACTGGAATTTCTCACTCTTTATCCTTTGTTGGTACAGGTTGTAGAAATTGAGGCAAAAACCATAAAGAAGGGGACAAAGTTCCCTATTGACCAGGAAACATCGCAGTTAGCTTTTTGGAGCAGAGAGAGAGAATGAACACAATTTACTCCCTCTCGCAGCACTTTACAGTGTTAGCACACTCTGCCATACCCTGTTGATGTGGGCACAGACACTGCATCAAGTGGGAGGGCGAGTTGAGTTCTCAGTTAATGAATAAAAGGACATAAGTGTGACTCTGATTTAATGTGGTCACTGATTGTAATCTAAGATGTCGAAGTTACACCAAATGCAGTGCAAATACAAAAATTCGGTTAGGTTAGTTAGATGGGGGCAGTCTTCCTAAAAAATCATATCACAATCACAGTTCACTATCTGTACAAAACACTGTCACGCTACTGATGTTGAGTGCTTTTTGGCACTAATTTATTACCCACTACGCTGCTTGCCCAAATTGTTTTTCATACATGTCATGCATGAGACACACCCTATGATAGGGACACGTGGTATAATATGTCATTAGGTAGGCAATTATTCAGTTGGTCTGTGAATGTAGAGTGGATTTAGCTAGTACTGCTCATCAAAGTGTTTTTGTGAATTTTGTAAACTTTAGCAGGAGGAAAGAAAAGGTCACGCTCACTACGATTCACTTCAAAAGTAGATAACTGATGCCTTCAGGATCTATCATGACACAAAATAGTGAGATTACTCAACCCCAGTGACAGTTTGAAGCTTCATTTTAAAATAATGAAGCTTAAGTTTAAAATCATAATTTTATACACTTTTATGCACAACATCAGGTGTAATGCAGATAATAAAAGGCAACAGGATTTTGAGTAAAAGGAGGGCTTGGCTTTCAAGACTAGACATTTGGTTTGGTTGGCTTGGTGGTAACACCATAAGCTGCTTAATACTGGCCCCAGTTCATGTTTGACTGAGGAAGGTGGCTCAGGAAAATGATTTTGAAGAAATAGGATTTCAACCTAATCTATAGCATATGGATGATTACCACAAAAATTAATTGCACTACTTATGGTTTTAGCTGATTTGAATGAGGGGCTGTTCTTGAAAAGGACTTGAAATGATTGTTGAATAACTGTATGTTACATTTACAACAGAGTTTAGGCTGAAAAACAATCGAGAATTCTTTTAAATGATTAAGGGATTTACTTGGTATGGTCACTTGGGACCACCACTGGGAATGTAACCCAAGGGCAGAAAAATTGAGTGAATTTCTCTTGGTGACTCTGTCAAGGTTAACACAATCGCATAGGGTTTTGATCAAGGGTCTGTCATGTAAGACAAATCACAGCTTTTCACCTGCCTTAATAGGGGCTCAGGTGGAAAAGGGTTGTGTGTGAGTGTGCTGAAGGAAGAAAGAGCGTGATGTATGTGACTATCTATTAGGTAGGGCAGAGGTGACTGACATCAATACAGAAGACACCATATAGATTTTTACTTTTTTGGACATTATCTTTCATGTCTGATCATTTTAATGTAATATAGATCCACTGGTGTAACATCAGTGGGGGTGGGCTTACATGTGTAGATAATAGACAATTTTTTTCTTTATTTACCCGTGCTTAAGCCTATGGGTGAGAAGCAAGGGCTAAGCCTGCTTTTTTAGTACTTAATGCAAGCTGTAAAAACTGGATACAACCTACAGTATCCAAATGCAGACATTTAAGTGCCGCCATGTTTGTGCAAGATTATTGGTTATGAATCCCACAGACTTTTTTGCAGACTTTCTGAATGAGAACCAGTAGTAAAACAGTAAAAATATCATAGAATAATAACTGTTGCTGAGGGAAAGAGGAACACTTTGCTGAGTGTAATATTTTTGGGTAGACATGTTAGTTACAGCTGCAAAAATAACCACATCAACTCATCCTGCATTGTGTTAAGCCACAATTACCATCATAACAGCTCCCCCACCTCTAACTCACACATCTCATGAAATTTCTGAAACCTTGTGGACCACAGACCCAGTGAACACATTGTAAAAATTTTACTTTTATCAGTTCAATAACCTAAAGAGAATAAACAAAATTTTGCAAAGATTATTGTTTTTATTGCATTTTTAAAAATGTCCCCACTTTTCCAGAAATGGGTTTTGTAGATAAAATAAGAAATAAGTATGTGTTCTATGAAGCTGCATTGCTGCAATGTAGACTATAATTAAAGTGACATTATGAGTAAAGATTTAGAATTTCAGTAGCACTATATTGATATATTAGTGGTTATAATTGGTACAAGCGACTGGGAAATAATATGTGATAATAGCAGAAAAAATTCGTGGAGAGTTGGTGTATGTTTATGTATTGGTTGTTTTACAAAGGCTTGGAACACTGAATTGAACACATTGAATCACATTTTTTATTCTGAAATAAATGTTTTACAATTATGAATAATATCAGTACTGTAAATAAATAGCAACATACGGGAGAAACTGCTGACATTTTCCATTTAGTGCAGTGTTTAACAGTCTTCAGGGCCCAGCTGTGTAATACAACTTGGCAATGTGAAATCAATTTACTCAAATTAATCAAATTAATCAATTTAATCAAATTACTGCTTGAATGTTGCAGTATATTCTGTACAGAAACTAATAGTTAGCAGAAGAATAGCAGAAGACAAGAACCCTTATGTTAAATACTGTTTAAGCTTGAACACAGATCGCTCTAGGCATTTAACATGTACTGTATAGTCAATTTCACAGGCCATATGCCATTGCTCCAGGTAAGACAGTTGAACATTGTAGTTCTCCATGTAGAGAAAGAATGGCCTGTGGAGCTTCTGGTGGAAGAAAACGCATAGTTTCTGTCAGGAAGCCCATCAAAAGCAAACACAAGCCTTCCATTGGGGGGGACAGGAAGCAGAAGAGATTCTTGCATTTTAAATCTGAGATAAAGGGATCCTGTGATGGTTGGCTTGATTTGCATCTACATTGGGGATGAGCCTCCTTCAGAAATGAAGCTCAAACCCTGAGGATGAACCACATATTCCAGCGGAGTACACTGGACGTGTCAGTGCTGAAGATACTCAAAGCAGTCAGGGTTTCAAACCACTGTCTCCATATTTAGCAACAATCTGTTGTATTTACATTAATCTGGGGAGTCAGAATCAGTCTTCCAGCTACGTGACTGGATTCTGGGAGCGTTTATCTTTCCTGCTGTTTAGCTTTCTATCCCTGCACCGCTCGGAAACTTCCACTTCAGTTTTCGCTTTGTTAAATGCCAAGGCTCACTTGTGTAAACAAATATGCCTGCATCCCTGAATGTACGGCGATATGATCACACATCAAGAAAGATAGCCCCCACCACCATCATCCAATCTCCACCCAGACTTTTACATACCTGCAGTCAGAAACTACACTGCCTGTCCAAAGTTTGGGACACCAGGCTTTTTGGCACAAATTACATGTAATTCTTTGACTGTTTACAATAGCATGGCATATTAAGCTGTTTAGATTTTGCAATTGTTCCTAATGGAAAACCTGATAAAAAGCCTGTCTTGAGAATAAAGGCCTTTTTACCTCCTCTTTGTGATGTCAACACAAGCACCCAAACCTTCAGGTGTTAGGGTATACTAACACTACGATAATGCAAACTTGAAGAGGTGGCCTCAGCCACTGATCAGTTAGACTCGGGCATGGTACACATTTAGTGTGATGGTTAACCATTCTCAAAGTAATAACTCAGACATGACATGAAGATGACTCAAGATGACGGTCCCATTCCGTTAATAATGGATCTGGTCTAAAAATCATATTTGTATATTGCAATTAACTGGAAATTGTTGTGTTGCATAAATGAGAAGGCTTTAAGGCATGTGGGAGGGTTGTGTGTTACTCCAAATAAGCCTCAAAGTAAGTGCAATCATGAAGCACACCAGTGGGAGAGTGGGATTGGTGAATATTCGTGCCAAGGCAACCGGTCCTAGAGTGTGTACATTCTAGCACACCTTTGAACCAAGAGTTTAGTATCTTTGTAATAATCATGTGCAAAAGAAAAGTCTCTGACAACACAGTTTTGGACTGCTTTATAGTGGCGACCTTTCAGTGGTCTCAAGCAGGTGGAAAATGATCTCATGATCCAATATTCCCATTTGGTGCAGTTCTTGTGTTTGACTGTGCAGAAGAAAAATGCTGTTTGGGATCACCAGCTCAACAGCTTGTTGGTGCAATGCTAATTGTTGCATGTTTGCTTTCTATTCTTCGGTAGCTACATTAGCCTTGTAGCTCTAGAACGAAAATGCACCAACATCAGACAACAAAAATGTCCTGACTTTTGCAGAAAGGGAGAAAGTTTGAACTTGATTTGCAGTTCCAAAGCAGGAGTATTAAGCTAGTTTCTTGGTGGGCCCCACAGAGATTAGCATTTTCTTCCCTTTAACACAAGGCCTTACTAATTAGCACAGGAGTGGCGTCAGGTGTCTTTAATGAGGTAGAATGCTAAACACTGCAGTGCTGTGGCCTGCCAGGATGGGAGTGTGATGCATGTGCTTTAAGGCTTAATGGTAGCTGTAACTATTCCTGAGAGATGCAGTGCTCTACTTCTTCTGCTCTCTACTGTCACCAGATCCATAGCTGCTTCATCTAAATTTGACTTAGAAGCCTTGGCGTGGGTCTTTATACTAAAATCAGCACTAAGTAGGTGCTTTCACAAGTCTGTTCACAAGCTCCTGGCAGTGTAGGCCTACAAATAATGCACTGGGATGTTCAGGTTACACAATTTTATTGATTTTCAATTTAGATATATGATATAATGATTTGGAAGTTTTTTTCCCCCAAGGAAATAAGTATTTATTGTATTTGTTCAAGCTGGCACAGGTCTCTCCCTAGGCACTCAGATATAACTTTTAAAATGCTGTTTTTAAATGGGTTTGGATAGGGTTATGTGAAGGCACTGGCATATTATCAGTTTCAACGTTTGCCAAGTCTGTTTTGACTCCCGGCGATCATATAGTTAGTGTTTCTCTGGAGTACCCTGTCTTAGATTTGTGTCTTTAATGGCTTGTTCATGACCCCTCTGGTTGTCTCCATCCGTCTTGTTACTGGCCATCCTCTTCCTCTTTCACCTTCAGCTGTTCCAAGCATAACTGTCTTTTCATGAAAAAGAAAAAAAAGAAGTTTCAGTTTGATGTACATAGGGACTTCATAACATATGTATGAGTATACCAATAATATATCTACAAAAGCAATACATCAGCTTATGCCAGATGTTTTATGAAGTGAATGACATTGTTATTGACATTAGATGCCTTAAACCAAGGTGAGGAGCGTTTGTTCCATTTGTAACGTATGTTATAAAGCATCATTGCCAACTAATGGAACTTACAAGGCATAGGCTTTTCCTTGCTGAATGGGATACAGTTGCTTGACAGCAAATAAACTATATTTCTCCTTTTTATATTTATTAATGAATAAAAAAACATTGATGCATGTAAAACCCTGCTTAATGTCATGCCTAATAACAAACTCTGTGATAAAACAACTGTAGAGCTCCGTCTCTGATAACTTATTGCTTAATAATAAGTGACAGTAATAATTCATTACTTTTCTGTTATAAAACATATTAATATTGCAGTAAACAATTAATCTCTGTAATTTTTTAAACATTTTTTAGACATAAATGGTTACTATAGTAAATGTGCCCGGTGTATATAATATGCACAGTATTCGACTCAGCCAATGAAACTTTAGAGCCATTTTATAAAAGTCACATGCCAATATGGGACAATAGGCTAAATAATACACTGTTCAGAGCTCCTGCTGGCCAAATTGCAGTCATGTTGAATACAGTAGGATGTTTCAGTTAGTCCACGTCACGTCCCTGAAATCTTGCAAAGCTGGAGAGAAATGGCAACATGATATTTGAACACTACATAATTCAATCGAAATGTTGTAATCAGACAAAGCAGTGGTGTAATATCATAAAAGATTTTAGACAACACTCATTGCCTTTTTGTTCACTATTGTCAAGGTGTACCAGCTGAAAACTGCTATTTCAGCATCCAGCATGGGTAAAACATGGCTGACTGACAGCACTGTGCTACACTGTCTACTAAATTATTGATAAACCTTTCCAGATGCCATGAAACGAAGATAGATTACTGTGCTGTAAGCAGGGGCATTCCTAATCATAGGCAACCTAGACGGGGTGCCTAGGGTACTAGCGGTGGAGATGATGCCAATAGGGCGCAAACTTCAATCACCCCCTACCTCAAACCACCCCCCTAGGTCAACCACCTGACTGGCCTGATATCCCAATAGTTGCAAGGCAACAGATCTGTTTCCCACAGACTGTGTTTCACAAAACAAATAAAAAATAACTTTCTTTTCAGATTTTATACATTATATTTACATTTACAGCATTTGGCAGAAGCTCTTGCCCAGAGCAACTTACATGGTGCTTTCTAGTCTAGAGAGAAAACCTCTTATACCAGTAAACCTTGGTTTAAGAGATGCTAGTCAACCAAGATTATACCTGAGCTCATGCAAAACGAATCGAATTGTGTTTTTTTTTTATATAACAACAACAGCAATAACAACAACAATAATAATAATAATAATAATAATAATAATAATAAAATTAGACTTGGTCGGCACAGTGGTTAGCGATGTCGCCTCACAGCGATAAGGTCCTGGGATTGGCTCCAGCTTCCCTGTGACCCGGAAACGGAAGAAGCGGTTTAGAAAATGAATGGATGAATGGAATATTAGACTTTGTTTAATTATAATTAAATAATTTAGCATTATTTTTCTTTTGCAATATAAAATTATAATAAATCACCTCAAAATGTGTCACAGTGTTTTTCTGAGCGTGTTGGGGATACCGTCAATACTTCTGGCTCTGAGTAAATACAGAATTCATTACAAAGCCAGTATCATTAGTAGAGCAATGCAGTGTGAGAAATTTTAAATAAAAATCATTGTACTTAAATGTTGGAAATAATAATTATTGTAAATTGTGAAATTTTCTTGAAATATTGTGATATCATTCTGCCACATTGCCCATCCCCACAGTCAAATATCATAAATAATAAATTCCCTGTGAAGAAAATTAAAATACTTAAGCACACGCCTATTGGCTTCTATTATAACAGCAGGTATTCTGTTGTTTTTGGAACACAGAAAAGTATGTTAACGTTACTGCATGTGATAATAAATTGGTTGATGCCGATGCACCAGACAGAGATTAGGTTGAAAACGGTGATGTATTCCTTTAACTGTGAACAGTCTGCGCACTGTGAATTTTAGCTGTTTAAACAGAAGCAGCAGTGCTAATAAAGACTAATTGATTGGTGGATTGGTTGATTGGTTGATTGATTGTGTGTTTATCTGAAAATCAGTCATGCATGACTAATGTGCACCGTCGCTATGATGTCACCCGGGGTCACCTGGTGTAACCCAGATATGATATTTTGGTCTTTTTATGCGTGTCAGCCTCATCTTCCCCTCGCAGTCTAGAGGGAAATGACTCAATTAAACCCAGCCCCCCGCACCATTACTCAACCTGATGCGGCAATTAAACTCCTGGGGGAGATGTGTTATGGGTATTTACGGGCAGCGACGCGACATGCCCTCGGGCAGGGCAGAAGTAGTGGCTTGCCACCGTTCAGGCCAGTTTGAGTTTATTCCTTCCTCATTACCTCCTCGCTGTCTGCGCACTTTGACTTCTCCCTCATCCATCTCTGCCTGGGACACACTGTTGTCCCAGCATGCACTGCAGTGTGTAGTCAGTTACTGTCGGTGTCCTTGGGCTCTGTCTGCAATGTATATCAAGGTGAATTAAAGCTCATTTGGTGGCTCTTGATGGCCTGACACCTTACTAAAGGCCCATTTATGCTCACTGTATGTACAAAAATAATTACATCTATTTCGAGTCATGTAGCTGTCATTGCCCACATACTTCCACACAGGGCTGGGATCATAGCAGTACGCCCGCTAGAGATCGGACTCCAATGTTTCTAACATGAGAGAAATGGATGATGAATGTAATACAGCCAGGTGTTTAAAATGTATTACTCTCACAAGCTCTCCTCAAAACATGACACCGTTTTTTTTTTATCTGTTCAATGTTTTTCCCTTCAGCTGTTGGCTACACTGACCCCATGGTACCCAGGGGCTTTTGCTTTTAGAAAACATGCACAAATATGAGTAAATGAGTATGGTCAGAAGGCTTTATCTGTAGCTTATACACATGAAACTCTGAGCATAAATGAGCCTTTAGACGCTGCTGGTTTTCATTTAGTTTCAGTTTAATTGTAGAGATAAATAATTGCTGGAAAATGAGTGCATGAAATGAATTTAATGTACTGTGAAATGAATTCACTTTTCCTGGTGTGTACAACCACACACATATGATGAATGTACTTGACATACAAGAACTAGCATATGGACTCATAGACATGTAAAGGTTTGTGACAGTATTGCTTTGGAAATAATGCCATTTTATCATAGTGTGACACTCAGGGGCAACGCAGTATGCTAATGATTAGAACGTATGCCAAAAAACAGTAAAACTATTCATATACATATTTAATTATACTTGTAGCTGTTTTAGCTCTGATTAATCAACTAATTCATATTGCTTTGTTTGGCTCTTGTTCAAATGATATCTATGTTTACTTAACAACTTAACAGTTATTTGTTCATTTATTTTCTCTCTTCCCTCCCCTTTTATTCCCTCCTCTTCCCCTCAAGGGTTTTTGCACTTTCAGGCTGTCATTGTTAATAAGAATCTGTTCTTAATGCTTTTCCTGGTAAAAAAATAAAGGCTTGCTCAAACAAATAAACAAATAT
>JBBPDA010109499.1:0-10255 GCA_037974385.1 Arnoldichthys spilopterus
AGTGCCTGGGCCGGGACTCGAACCTGAGACCTTCAGGTCTCAAAGGCAGTGTCCTAACCACTAGGCCACCACTGCCCTGCTCATAAGTCTAAATGTTAAGTCTAAAGTTGATTTTCTAAAATCTGATCTAAAAACTGAGAAATACCCTTAGAGCCCAAAGTGTAAGTATTATGTCTTGACAGAAAAAAAAACAAAAATTGTGTTTTAGCAGAAAAATGGCAACATAAATATTGGCTGAGATACATGTGGGTCTGTGTAATGTTTATTACTTTTCATTTAATTTTGTTTCCTTTCAGTTGAAAAGGTGGAAACTCATGCCATGTAACTATTATCTGCTGTGTCATGTTGGTGATTGCTTAGGAGGTTAATGATGAGTATGATGATGATGATGATAATTAATGCATTGATAGACAGACAGATCTAGAAAACAAAGGGTCTTAGCCTGCTTGCTCTTCATGGTTGTGAATAGACCTTTGGGCACTAAATACATTTTCCATTCCATAGCGTTTTTTCTTCCCTGACCAACCAAAAGAGCATCCTCTCTGTGTCCCAGGACCAGGACCTCCTGAACTGGACTGGAATTGAATGTTGGTGGCTGACATTTTAAACCTTTACTGACAAATATACAAAAATTTTTTTGGCTGACTAACTTGATTGTATTTTGTAAATATAAATAAATCCTGAATTTGATTCCTGCCATACACAAAAAGGATGGGGTGAAAATTATGTAAAACATTAAAGGGTTTTTTGAGACTTTGCTCTTTATCGACTCCCCTTCTTGAATGAAAAGCATTTAGGACTCTTGGTCTCCATGACGACAATGCTGCTGATGAGCAGTGGGCTGCATTTAGAAATCTAATTCCTCTTTGAAGCATGACAGCTGTCGTCTTAAGATGCAAGACACAATTTCAATAGAGTCTGTACATGTAAGAATTCTGAATATGACACAAAACGTGTTCATCCAGTTTTGTTAAGGCAACTTTTGCCTTCAAGATTTGCCTTTAAAGTTTGACCCAAATTTGCTGAAACAGTGTCAGGGCCACCATGACAACCTGAGATTACAGTCAGAGAAGCATTATGAACACAAAACACTACTGAACTTTTAATTTGTAACCTGTTTGAAAGCCTTGCTGTTTGTGTGTATGTGTGCTGTACTCCTAACCCAGCCCTAACTTTAAGGTCAGCAACCAATCAGCAAGATATCCAGCCACAGAATGTATTATTCATCATATTGAGGAATGTGGACCCTACAAGAAGATTCTGGGGAGCCTATTAGATAGGATAAGTGAGCCAGCAATGGAAATATATACCAGGTGAGAAACCTAACTGCCCACTGCCCCAGACTGGGCACTACTGTTACCATGGAAAATGGTACAGCAAGGTTTGGAGCTAGAAAACCATGGAGTGGTTTCTTCAGATACAGCATACTCCAAAACAGTTTTGCTGTCAGATATTTTTCATATGTAATTTTTTGTGGATGAGAAGAAGAGTGTTTGAGATCAAAGTTGGGCCATGTAGTGAAGTGTAGTTTGTTTGAGGGGCAGCATGCTGGTTCTGTCAGAGCCAGCATGAAAGACTGAATGTGCAATGTAGTAGTGATGTTTTAAAGTCAAATATCGTGCAAAACCATGCAGACAACAAGATTGCCCTAAATATACAAGCATATGCATTGGAAACTACAAGATGACGTAAATAGCATAAGTGTTAACATGTTTATATATTTAATATATAGCATGCACATTTCAAGGAAGGAAAAACTCCCTAGCAGTAGGAAGAAACATTGGGAGGAACCAAGGCTCAGAAGGGGGAACCCATCCTCCTCTGGTTGACACCGGATAGCAAAAACAGATGTGTGTATGCATGTGTGTTTGTATGGAGCCACTGCTGTTTTCTAATGCTCTTCTTCTCTCCAGTTTCATGCTGAGTGTGTGTGAAGACCACTGGGGTTCACACTCAATAGGGACGTCAATATAGATCAGCCAAACTGCAAAGTGAGGGGCACATTCCAGTCAATACAATTAACTTCCCCAACCTTACTAACTGACTTTGATTTTGTCTTTTTTTTTGTTTCTGTTTTAACATTGGACCACATAGACTACAGCTAAAACTGGACCAGTTGACTAACACCACATTAACCTTTGGGTAATTGTGCCTTGTCTCTAATTTACATTATATGTCCAAAGTTTTTTTTAGTGGATTCAAATTTTTTAAAGGCATACCCACTGCTGACATGTATTTACATGCCTGCACAAATCCATTAAAATTCAATAAGGCAGTGGCAGTGAAATGGGTCACTCTGGGGCAGCTTAAGCAAGCCCAAATCCATTATATGCAATGCAAAATGTCAGCTAGAGTGCTTCCCAGGACTGGGCTGTTGTGCAAATGTGAAAATGTGTCCACTGAAGCAATAAGGAACAATGTCCCCTTTGCAATAATGGAGCTTTATCATAGACTATAGCTTGAAATATTTGTCCAAACCCTCACTGTTCCCATTGGGTCTGATCCTCTTTGGACATCATTAAAAAAATCAGGTTCATAATAAACATTTAGGTGCTCACAGCCTGTCTCCCACTTTAAATAATATTTATCCTGCATTTCCTTTGTTTCACAAAATATATACGGTTTAGTATAATTAATTTAATTAAAAGTTATATAGTTAAAATTTAATTATGCCAAAATATTGACTGTGTTATAAGTAAAAGTGTTTCATGCATAGCTATTGTGTTTTAGGATAAAACGGATGAAGGCTAACATATTGCTATTAGCTATCAGTGCTGCACAGCATAAAACAAAAAAAACTGTTTGCAGATTTTTTTTCAGGTTCATAATTCACATTCAGGTGTTTACACCCTGTTTCCTCTGTTTCAAAAAGGTATACTGTTTTATATTTAATTTATTTACAAGTTGTATTGTTTAAATTTAATGTATTATGCCAAAATATTGTCTGTGTTATAAGTAGCATGTTTCATGCATGTGTTTTAGGATCGAATGGATAAAGGCAAACATATTGCTATTAGCTATCAGTGCTACACAGCATAAAACAAAAGAAACTGAATACAGATTAAAACATTTGGGATGTTTGAAAGCACTGTTTGATGTATTATTCATTTAAATTAAAGTTCAAACAAGTTAAAAAGACATGTATTCATTTGATTTTTGTCTATATTACCACTGAATTTCCACTTTTGTGGAATAGTTGAGATGTTTATTTTTGTTTTATAGGTCTCTCCCCATTTAAAGAGATAGGAGCTTTTCTATGTCTGGAAATAATACCCAAGGTCATTACTGCAGAATAGACAGACTTTACAAAAAAAACTTAAACATTTTAGGATGAGTAGCTGTGATGAAGAAGAATCTTTGGGTGAAATGGTGTGGCATTTCTAATCAAGAACTAATCTTCCATCCATCCATTTTCTAAACTGCTTCTTCCATTTCTGGGGTGCAGGGAAGCTGGAGCCAGTTCCAGCTGAAGTAATCTTCCATCATAAGTAATTGACTTTACTCATGCTCTTGTGACTGAATGCAATCAAATCCTCACAGCAATGTTTCCACATCTAGTTAATAGAGGGGAACAAGGGGACAATCCCCTATTGATACCCTTCACTGTAGAAGGAATGCCGAATGTGTAGGTATGTGGGTAATGTTGGACATTTCTGAACAAACAAACAAACAAACAAGCAAATTAATAAATATCAGAGAGCAGAGGAGAGGAGTGAGAAATGCAATAAAGCAAAAGATACACAATAGGAGGAAAGAAACAAGAGATTTATAGAAGGAGATCTGAGCCTCAGGCAGTACAATACACACATACATCTAAAAGAAAGGCACTACCAGAGAGGAAGAGAGGGAATACTGTTAAAACATATATGGAAAAAAAGACTTTTTTTTGTCCAGCATTTTCATCGACCTTGAGTATTTTTTCTCCATTGGTTTTCTGAAAGATAAACACAAGGTTATACTTATAAGTAGTGAAGAGGAAAAAACATGAACATGATGGAATGTAATTGCTAGCATTACATACTATTCATGGCCTCTGAAATAGAAAAAAAAATCTTACATACAGCAAAATTATACAGTAAAGCAGAAAGTCTGACCCTTATGTAATGAAATGAATGACATACATGCAGCTATGTTACTACACTCTTGCTAAGGTTTATTATATTATAAATTTACTTGATTTGTAATATTTTACAGATGTTTTTAAATGCATTTTTTAAGATATTTATATCACATGGATATTTTAAAGAGTACTGGAATGAAAACAAGGGTTTGGTTAAGTGGAATGTTTCTATTTTTGAAAGCATTTGGGATGCAACTCTCTTCACATACCAGAAGTGTGATGCAAACCCTGGCTCAAAATATTTCTAAATGAATGGCAAAAAGTATTAATGCCAGAGAAATTTACAAAGCTACAGCAACTATTTTAAAAGCAGTGTAAATCCCAGACTATATTAAAAGTGAAGATTTTTTTGTTGTTGTTGCAACTTTTAATGTATAAATGAGCCTTGGTACATCTCCAACAAATAAACCCCGGAACACAACACTTTGAAAATTAATCAAGCTCAAATGAACCCTGGGTTAAATGAATCTTGGCCCCAAAAGATTCTTGCTTAGTTAGTCTAACCTAAATTATTCCTGGTCCGAAATGTATAATACTCTTAGCACAAATGTGATGTAACCCAAATTAATCCTAGCCCAAAATACAACATAGTAATGGGCCAAAAATCATTTTCAATGAATTATATAAAACTGCAGAGGAAAGAAAGGAAAATGAGACACAGACAGAGAGTGAGGGGGGGGGGGGGTGAGAAGGAGACAGCAGTGCTTCCTGTTTCAGAGACAGGAATGCAAACATTTCCAGCCAGCCAGAAAGTGTTATGTCTAACTCAGTCCAGCCAGGCCTGATTTCATAACTTACAGTAATGCTACTCATAATGCTAACCCTTAACTCGGATGACCATGTTGTCAAGTGAGAATCAGCTACCCTGCAAAGCCACTGGAGACCTAAAGAAGATTTTTACTATATAGAAACACATGACAACAATTTACAATGTAGATTTAAAAAATGTTGCATACATATAGATTTTGTAATATAAACTATTGCTTTGTGACCCCACCTTTTTAAAGAAGGATACTTTGAATTGAATGCTTCTGAAGTTGCTGTGGTAGTGCAACAGGGTATTACATTTTGTAAAGTTTGATCTTTACATCACAAGATTATGTCATGTTGATTAGCTGTCTGAAGTAATTTTGTTAATGAAGGCAAATGGAAAATGGAAGCCAAGAGTTGTGAGAGTTGCTAAACTATATCAACCTATGTGCTACAGTCTCTAGGTGTGCATCTGTGAAGGGGAGGGGATTCTTACAAAGAGACCAGGGAGTGTCGAATGTGTAATTCCCATAAAATGTGCCCCTAGAGCAGTGGCTTCAGTAGTGTGCCCCCGTATATGTACACTAATTAGCCATAGCATTGAAACCACTGGTGATTTGTGTGTGTTGCTGGCCTGATAAAGATATGGCACTAGGGATGCAGGGTCCTGGCATTCATGTTGATGTTATTTTGACACACACCTAGCTAAACATTGCTACAGACCAATTACACCCCTTCTTACTAATGGTATTACCTAATTG
Source organism: Arnoldichthys spilopterus (assembly GCA_037974385.1). Lineage (NCBI taxonomy): Eukaryota > Metazoa > Chordata > Actinopteri > Characiformes > Lepidarchidae > Arnoldichthys > Arnoldichthys spilopterus. The sequence goes on from JBBPDA010109499.1 coordinate 5,632, forward strand.
CCTCTTTCGGCAGAGCGCCACAGTGCAAAAATTGTTTAGAAATAGTTTGAGGACAAAGACCTCAATGTGTTGACGGCCTCCAAAGTCCCCAGATCTCAATCCATTGAGGCCTACCTCACAAGGATCTGCTGGTAATGTCTTGGTGCCAGATAACACAGCAAAATCTCGCCATTTTGTGATATTAGTGTGATATTAGTTACTAGTGGTTTATACACACACACACACACACACACACACACACACACACACACACACACACACACACACACACACACATACACATATCACAACTCTAAGTGACAATTCTTTCTTTTGCCTCCATCCTACATGCTGGACTAAAATGAGTCACTTTAATAAAATCAAACATTTTCCAATGTAATATGGTCCTTAACTGACAGATGGCCAAACTATCAGAGACCAACATGCCTACATGTGTCTGAATCACAGCTGGGACTCCTCTTACACTCATAACTCGAAGGCTGTTTAAATGTGGGAAGTGTAGGGGGATTGAGAACAATAACAGCCAATTTGAGCGTGAGTCTCAAAAAGAGGCTGACAGACATAGTCCTAGGTAAATATCACAGGAGCTCTACACTAGGTGACTTTCACAGCAAAAACATGACATATACAGTTCCAAAATTACTGCAAATAACATTACCACTGCAACCTGTGAAAGGCTTAGTTACACATTGAATTTTACAGTTATGGCTGTCAATAATAAAATCATGCAGCAAGAACTGTGTGAAAAGAGCAGATTATTCTTTCAAAAGTGCAGAATCTTAAAATCCAAAATCACATTAATAAAAAAGTTTAAAAAAGTTGTTTTTATTATTTATTTGAATTTGAATTTAAATGTAAAAGGGACAACTGTTTTTTTACACTTCTCAGCCTCCACTGTCCATATTTCCAATGTTTAATTCTGTAATGTGTTTCTGTAGTTTTACTTCCAGGCTCAGTTGCAAAATTCTGTATATTAATGCAAGATTAAAAGAAGCATGAGCTGGAGCTGATCTTTTTTTCAGTTTTGGTTTATCATTTATTTTTAACCTTTATAAATATCAATCATTTACTATGTGGATCCTGTCTACTGAGTGAATTATAGATCATTTTAAAGCTGTATGGTTCTTTTAATGGTTTGTCCTTTTGATATGACATTTAGTGTCACATATTCATCCATTTTTTCTTTCTGTCTATCCAAGTTGTTGGTGATTTTGTATTTTGTTGATTTTAGTATTTTGGTATTATAATTCACATCTTCCTCACCCCATCAATGTGTGCCTGTGTGTACGTGCACGCATATATGTGTGTGTGTATGTGTGCTGTGGGTTTGTGCGCATGCGTGTGTGGGCCTTTTTGAGTCAGACACCGGCAGCCTGGCAACCATGGCAACCGCCTCCCTCCAAAACCCCCTCACCAGCTGCATCAGAGACAGAAAGAGAAATATGGAAGAGAGAGAGAGAGTGTGAGAGATGGTGGTGAAAATAAGCAAAAAGATTGAGCCAGAAAGAGGAAAGACAGACAGTGAAAAGAGTAAGAAAAAAAGAGTGAGGGAGAGACCAAGAGAAGGTGCAGAGAGAGAGGGTGGAGAAGGAAGAGGAGAGAGAGAGAAAGAGAGGGATGGGAAAAGTAAGCAGAAAGAAAGAGACAGAAAGAGTTGGGGAAAAGAAAAAGAAAGTGAGAGAGAGACAGAGAGAGTACACAAAAATAGTGGAGGAGGAGAAGTGGGGGGGGAACATAGGCAGAAAAAGTGAGGGGGAGAGAAGGATAGTGAGAGTGAGTGAGAGAGAGAGAGAGAGAGAGAGAGAGAGAGAGAGATGAAGAGACAAACTTTTTTTTTTTCTTTTTCTTTTTTTTTTTTTTACTGCAGATCGTTCTCCTTCACTGTTCGCAGTGCAGTTGGGTATTGGGAATAATGAGGAAAAAACCTGCTGAGGATTCATGGCATCATGAATTCTGTCAACTTTCAGGACATTTTGGTTCTGAATCTGGCTGCTGCTGTCAAATGTCTAAAACTGGAATGCTGCTGAGGTTTTCAGAAGGAAAAGACTCCAGAACCTTTGCAATGACCATCAATCATTGATTAAACCCACAGAAATCTCAATTATAACCAGTTATAATAAATTCATGCACATGCAATTGTACATATTTTTCACTCGTACATCATTGAAATTTTGTGGAAAGTGCAGAATTCTGCACTCCACATTTGTGTTTATGAGAGTTTGGAAGATATTTTGTTCTATTTTAATCTGATAAGGAAAATAAATATTTGAATTAAAAAAATTGTAATAAAAAAACACTGTAAATCTCCCTTGTTCTGTAAACATAAAGAAATTATAAATCTTCTTAGAACCTGCTGAATAATCTCTAATATTTTCATGAGGTGCTGTTAAAGTAGGACACCTTTATTGAATAAATGGGACACTTCAATTACCATTATTTAATGATTAGTTTTGCTTGTAATGTGTATAAAGATTTTGTTTATGACTGATACCTAGCTGCTAGTGGAAGAAAAAAAACAGGGCCCCTGGATCTATTTCTATTGATACTGATAGAAGTAAAGTTTATTGCTGAAATGTGAACCAATAACAAACACAACAAAATAGTATTCTCCCATAAACCAGGAACTAGAAGCTCCCTGTCCAACTTTGCCAATATGTTATGGTTAATGCTAACAATGAAAAAAAAGTTAAATTCTAGGTAAGTCTAGAATATAAAATCTAGTATTCTCCTGTATTTGTGCAACATTAACAAATCCTTAATCAGGTTCTGTTTTGTAGCTGAGCCTAATATTGCTGTAATTTAATTTGTTATTTATTTCCATCACCCTGGTTTTACATGTGACCTCACAAACACAGAATATATAGCACATTGTTTCCACAGAATATTTGTTTAAGTATAAACACACAAAGATTACAGGGAATCAGAAATAAGTGTCCCACTTTTCCAATTCAGAAGAAAGAATGTTTTTTGGTGTTCAGCTAAACAGCTGATACACTTTCTTCCCAAAAATGTAGAAATGAATAAGAGCTAGCAAGGAGCTTGTAGCATGATTCATCCGCATGACACTAACTGGGAAAGCTGCTAGCTTTCAGTCATTAAATAAGCAACATTAATATTTTTTCAGCAAAGTAGGGACAAAAGACATCTTTTTTTTAGGAAGAGAAAATGCAGGTTTTTGCTCACACTGAGATATGAGATGGCAGGTTGTGACATGCAGTTAAGGGTCTTGGCAATGGTTCTGGGAGAAGCACACAGTTAGTGGGTCTAGCGATTGCTGTGTCGTCTCTTGGCATAAAATAAAAGAGTGGAATTGTGGGTGCAGTGAATGAGTGGGTGGGGGATGTGGGATAGGATTTGGCAAGGCTGTACCCTGATTCATTTCAGCAGAAATTCACATTGTTAGCCTGACTTACTGACACAGAATGGTTCAGTTCAGCAACACTAAGCAATCTTAAAGTATTAAATAAAAAAATTATCAGTTTAAAAGAGGGGGGGGGGGGGGGGGTTCTTCTTGGAGAAATGTAGGACAAACCAAAGTTTTAAACAGTTTGAGATGTATGTGTATATACTCTGCGCAATTTTATTAGGTGCAATACTCAAAGTGAAAGTGACTATTTGTCATTGTGAACACACAAGCACAACAAAACGTGCCTTCTACATCTAACTCAACACATGTTCACACGTGTAAAAGTGGGCAGCTATGAACAACTTTAAACATTATGGGTGTAACTCCAGGCAAATAAGTGCTTTTATAGAAAATCATATCTTCTGCTGACAGAGGATCTGTTTGATAGAGCCCCGAGTTACCAGAGTGCTCGGAGATCCTCATGCCCTGTATATGTAGTGGGTGTTTACATTTGTGGGTGCAGATTCTACAAACAATACAAGTCCAACACTTTGTAGCACACAGTTGTAAAATACTGTACAGATGGTAGGTGCTACAATAACTACAGACAGCAGACACTACAATAAATACAGATGGCAAGTGCTACAATAAAAACTAAGTTGAACATTTCTATCTGGGAGATGTTCTCTAGGCAGTTATCAGGTAGCAATAATTTGTAAGTGACCGATAGGCTTATGTGCTCAGATGGGTGCGGAACAGTTAAGTCTTGAGATGCTTCTTGAATGTGGAGAGAGATACTCTGCAGATCTATTGCAGCTGGGCAGCTCATTTCACCATTGAGGAATAATGAAGGAGAAGAGTCTGGAGAGGTGTCTGATCTCGCGTGGGGATGGAATCTCTAAGCGCTGCAACCGTGAGATTAATGCAATGTGGTCCTTGTGTTATGTTCTGAAGGTAAGTAGGACACAAATGCAAGTAGTATTGATGGTATTTAATGATGATTCCTAGTCTCAAAAAGGTAAGGTCAATACTCCGGGCATACAGGTATGTCACAGGCAAGGCAGAGTCAAAAACGTAATTCAGGCAGAGGGTCAAAAACACGGCAATCAGGTACATACCGGGCAGGGCAAATCAGGGTCAAAATCCAGGCAAAGTTTCAAACAAATGGCAATCAGGAATATCAAGGGTCAGACAAAATTCAGAATCCAAGGTACAGAAAAATGAATCAAATCCAGAAAATCAATAATCTTAACAAACGCTTGGAATCGCAGGAAAACT
>JBBPDA010109500.1:0-5000 GCA_037974385.1 Arnoldichthys spilopterus
TTGTTGCCTCTGTCCTGGAAGTCGCTTTGGATAAAAGCGTCAGCCAAATGATTAAATGTAAATGTAAATGTAAATCTGAGTTAGGCTGCTTCATCACCCGCAGGAGAATCCTGTGCAAAGCTGCCGTGGAATAACGTAAAACACTGGCATAGCAGACCAGGCAAATGCATATGCGCACGCGTCCTTAACATTTACAGAAAAAAAACTTGCTTTACCACTCCCAATAATCATAAATCTGGCTACTGTTAAAACTAAACAAGCTAACGCCACAGAATTCTGCCAAACCAGCAACAACAACATCACTGCTTGATATGAGATACAGTATTTTTCAAAAACAGGGAACACAAAACAGCGAAACTGGCCGTTACGTTCATGGCCAGTGTTGCCAACTTTTTCGAATGACTTTTCAGACCCCCTTAACAACTTCTTTACCAAAAAGCTCCTAGCGACAAACCTAGCGACATTTTTGACAAGCCTTAGCTACGTTCTGTACTAGACTTTGTAGTCAACATTCCCTGCAGATCAGCCTTGAGCATATACAACAAACCACATCCGCATTGGGTACTGAGGAGAAAGCGAAGGCTTGGCATGATGGCATCATTTATATGCAGATTAGCATGTGTCGTCATCTAGCAACATCTAGTGACATCTAACTTCAGCTACTTTCTGTAGGAGATGGTTGGCAACAATGTTCATGACTGAACTAAAGCTGGGGGCAGTAAAATGTCAACTCCTCCCCTCAGACTCTTGTCAAGTGGTGGGACATGTTTTGCAGCAAGTGAACAATCAGTTCTTGAAGTCATTATGGTGGAAGCAGGAAAATTTCACAGAATTCAGTAGTAAGTACCGCTGAAAAGTTATTATGGGGTAAAGTTAAGTTAAAAGGAAGGGTAACCCGAAAGCCAGCAACTCACCCAAGTGAAGGGTTCTGACACAAAGGGGTCAGAACACACTGTGAGAGCTGTTCTAGTGACATGAAGAAGACCTGCTCAGTATTAGGCAGGTGGTGTATGCATTGGCTGATATGGGTGTATTTACACATTCACAATGATCAGCCATAACATTACAACCACCTGTGGCATTTTCTTGTGGGCAGCTCTGGGCTCTCGAGGTATGGAATTCACAAGACTTCATTGCATGATGCCTTCGGCAGTGGACAGGGGTCTATGTCAGATAAGAGATGCTTGCTCTGGCTAATGTTGCATTGAGGAGAGAGAGAGTCACAGATGACTCAAACTCATAATCTCTCGATGATGTGGCCAATGGTTTTCTTTCATGCTTTTACTCCAGTCTAGAACCTAAAGCTTCTTTTTTGTCTCAGGTCAGATAGATAAACTCTTTTTGCTTTTTACTCATTTCACACATTATCATTATTATGTTGAAATGAGACAAATGCCCATGTAAGAAAAGAAAAGCCGTGACTGCAACACATCATTATAAATCTTTCCAGCTATTCTTCACAGTGGTGGTGAATGGTCCCTAATAGCCTCCTCACAGAAATGCATTTTACATGAAATGGTTATGGGTTATGAATACAGTACGTAAGGCCAATACAATGTTTTACCAGAGTTTGGAGAAGCTTTGGGCCTAAAGCTAAACCCATTCATGGTGGAAGGTTATATGCAGGGCCTTGGGAGGCAAATGAGTCCATCTAAATTGATTTCTCATCTGTATTGAATGCAATCACCATTCCATATAGACACCATGAAGTCAATAAATGTCTATATTTGTGTTGTAGACATGTCCATGGCCTTGGCGATATTCACAAGAAATATAAAGAAATCTAGCAATGAACCATGTTTCACCAAGTCCTGTCTGAATCACTCGGTTTATATTCCAACCACTGAATTATGGCCACAATTTGAAAAATTCCCTTTGAGAGGATTAAATAAATTAGACAAAATACTGTAAAAAAATACTGTACTCTGCATATATATATATATATATTCCTGGTCTTAGCCCCGCCCCCCACAGCTGAGTCTTTTACGTCCTCAGCTGTGGATCACTATCTGTGTCTTTAAATACCTTGTGTGTCACCCTTCCGGTTGCCGGTCTGTTGTTGCTGCTGTTGTTATCGTGTGTGCCCTGTCTTGGTCCTGTCTGTTCGTATCCTGTGAATAAATCTGTGAAAGCCAAGTCCTGCTTGCACTTGCTGCCTAAAACCTCCGAAATCGTGACAATGTGTATAGAGTTTGTTCCTTGTGCTTTTTGGGACCATTCCAAAATACCTGAATTTCAATAACAGGACATTTTTCATATCCATAGCCAAAGTTGTGCACACCGAATCGTTTGGCGTTACTTTATGTGAACTTGGCTGATGACCAGTATCATACATTTTTCAATGTCTGCGTGCACGAGTGCATGTGTGTGTTTAAGTGCCTTCTGAATGCTGCTAGCCTTGGAGTTTAGAATGGATGGATGGATGGATGATATTAAATCACGAGGGTTGCAATACCTACAGCTTGCAAAAGGTGCATGTATATGTGATTATGAGACAAAACATGGCTTCACAGTTCATTCCTGTCCTGTGACTTACAGCAGTTACCACTCAGCAATTAACTAAATGATTAAGAGCTTTGGTTTTTTGATTGTCCAGTTCTGTTGCTTTAACAGCTACTACTTATCACCACTAAGTGTCTTTTGCTTCAAAAAGTGCGGCTCGGTGCATTTTACTGCTCATTCAGCTGGTGTTGTGTGTTCAATAGAAATGATTACGCCCTCACAGTCACTCCAGTTGCATTTTTCAATTCAGGCACTAGGGGGAAAATAGCTGTAAACATACATAATGGTGCTCTGAAATGCATTTACATGACACAAAGCCTTCTAGGCACAGTGGGCTGTTTTGGCTCTTTTGTGTGCCTGCCATAAACCAGTGAATCATGAATTTATTCATGTTCCAACACCATTTCCCCCTCATTTGCATCAAGTGTTTTTATTCAATGAATTAACCCTGTCATAACGTAATAACTGGCAACCGGTGATGGGCTATGGTTGCTCACAAAGGCCAGGAAGGTCACTGGAACAAAATTGTGTGTTAAGTTCTGTAGATTCTACTGTGAATCCCACTCCTTTAGGGACGATTGTACAAACACATCACAGCATTGGTTCTGGGTCTGGCGAACAGCACCTTTTCTATATAGTGTTGCTGTGGATTATAGGTTTAGTGGGTGTTACAGTGGATGTGATTCTTCCAAAGACATCAGAGTAAACAGTGTACACACACACACACACACACACACACAGAGCAAATAACAAAGCAAGACATTGCGCTTGGATGTCCATCCATCCATTTTCTAAACCGCTACTACTGCAGGGCTAGAGCGTGGTACAACCCAGGACAGGAGGCCAACCCATCGCCGGGCAAGCCATTGGACGTACAAGTGGAAATACACAAAGTAAAAATTCTGAAGTGAACACACCCCATCACACAAAGTGCGTAGTGTGACTTCATTTAACTCCTCCACACGTGAAGTAGCAGGCAGCTATCAACAGCCCACCTGGTTGCCGAGCATGAGTTTAGAATAGTATTCATTATTTTCATCATCACAGGCTGTGCACAGGACACCAAACAACGTAATGATCAATAATAAGCAGCACTCAGTCCCCTCCCAACATCAACAGAAAAAAAAAAAGTTCCTCAAACAACCCCCACCAACAGTGTAATGATCAATGAACAGCAGATTTAATCAGATCAAACAAGGTGTCGATGCTGCGACTGATTAAACATCAAGCTTTCATCATCAAGCACAATCTCTCAACACTGAGCAATCCCCCGCACTCAGCCCCACACTGGAAAGCCAGATAATGTAATTCTGATATAAATGTCATTCTGATTGACTTGTTTCCTGCAATTACATGCTGATGATGCGAGTCAACGCAACAGACGAAATATTTGAATCTGAGTCAGAGGCATCCTCTACCCATTGTACACAGTAAGCGTCTGCATCCTTTCAGGCCATATGAAGCATTATTCTGGCCTGAACATCTCGTTCAGGTCTTGTGCAGGCCTGCTAACATCAGTTAGAGCTAGCTTTCCTCGCAAAGATGTTAGATTTGTTCTCCAACATGGTTCAAAATCTACTCTGGAGTCAGTTGTCATAGAGAACGGTTGAAGGGCCATTGTGCTTCAAGTGGGATTGAAATTTCCCAACCTTTGGAAGTAGATTCAGTACAAAGGCTTTCTCTTGCTTGATTCAGTCCAATAAAACCATTAGTGATGAGGCCAATCAAGATCAAAGCTGATTAGCATATTCGCTTGAAAGCATAGCCCACGGCCAATTGCATTTGCTTCAACAAGAGGGTCCAATAGTTGATTGTGGCCTTCACCTCGATGTTTTCATTATTACTATTTTATATCAAGTACAAAATACACAGAAAAGGCTGCAATATGTAATATAAACAAACAGGCGCTGTGTTCATTGGCTTTTTCGGACATGGATGCAGCGATTGTATTTGCGTATTATCAAGCACCAGATCAGTCATTCCAAGATGCATGTAATCAGTAAGAGGTACAAAATGATTGTAAACCTGCCATCACATAGTGTTTTTTTATGGTTGATGGTGTGGGAACATAGGGGAAACACCGACTGGGTCACCCCTACTGTACCAAACCCCATTTCCAGGATTTTTTTTATAAAATGCAATACAGATGAGAATGTGCAATTTATTTGATCTCTTGAACTTTAATTAATTGACCAGGTTGAAAGGCAGATAAATACCCTGCAGGTTGTTTATCTGCCTTTCACCCTGCATGTGCGGAGATATATCCTTGCGTTATCAGATTATTATGCTTTATAAGCGTCTACACTAACACATTTCCTCAGCTTCAAAAACACAACAACTTCATTTTAACATTTCTTACTTTGCTCTGTATGTACTTCACACCTACATTTGATTAGCATTAATTAAAAAAATACATTTTTTAATTATAAAAAGTCATCTGTAATTACATTAATTTCATTATAAAGTTTGAACGAGTAAGGAATAGGCAGGAATGATGG
>JBBPDA010109500.1:7500-10255 GCA_037974385.1 Arnoldichthys spilopterus
AATTAAAACACGTTTTTTGCATTAACATTGAAACGTCCCTGTTTGTCCAATACAAGCTGTGATGATTAAAATATGCATAAAAAAATAATCACCCTTTTTTACCAAGCTACATTTACCCCATAAAATATACATCACAGGCTGAACAGGAGGTGAAAATTCTGAATATCATGGGGGAAAAAGAACATTTTAAATGTTTTCTTTGTTTTAAAAAGGTTTTTTGGTGGTATAGTTATGGCTGACGAGACCTCATTGAAATTTCAACACATATTATAGAATAAAAGTATATTTTTACAGTAATTTTATCATTATTTTATGTTAAAAAATGTAACCCTATTTCTTGTAATACTTTTTACTCATTTAAGCCACTGTCAGCAATGAAAGCATGTAAAAATCAGACATTGCAAAGTCAATGTCACCAAAGTTCTGCATCAATTCCCATACACTGATCAGCCATAAAGTTAACACCACTGACAGGTAAAGTGAATAACATTGATTATCTAGTTATTACATTACAATGGCAACTGTGGTGGGATACATGTGGCAGCAAATGAACAGTCAGTCCTTAAAGTTGATGTGCTGGAAGCAGGAAAAATGGGAAAGCAATGCGATAAGGATCTGAGGCAGTTTGACAAGGGTCTTATTGTGATGGCCTGACGACTTGTGCAGTGTTCCAGTCTCCAAAAGCAGTGAATATCTCTCCCAATACCATTGTTCTTTACCAAACATTATTGTTCAACACCAACATCATCCATCAAGCACCATAAGCCAACAATAAACAATAATAATATTATAACAATAGTTTAGACTGATGACATAGATCTGTGATCAGAATACTGTGGTGGTGCCACATTACCTTGTCTACACTTTGTCTATGCCTTTGTTTACATCCTTCTTCTGCTCACCATGTGCCGTTGGTTTTGTTTTGTGAATTATAGAGTAAATCTCTTTTATACTGAAAAAATAGACTTCAAGGATTATAATGCCAACACCAGTGGTCTCTAATAAGCACGACCATTTCCCAAGCACCATCACTGATTTTTGCATGCCAACATCCTTAAACAAACACCAACATTTTCAGCCAATTCAATTCTCCAAGAAAATCCAACCAATTTCCCCACTAAACACCATAGTTCTCCATGAAATACCAACGTTTTCCATCAAACAGCATAATTAATCAATACCACAATTCTTCTCCACCAGACCCTCCATTAGACACCACCACTCTCCAACATGCCATCATGCTCCAACTAACACCATCAATCTGCAGTCCCACAGTTCTCCAACATAACAAGCCACCAAACACATCATTCTCCAACAAACACCATAACTCTTTAATAAACACCAGCACAATTCACAAAACACCATCATATTCAAACACCATTGTTCTCTAACAAACCCCATCACACTCCATTCCACACCAACCCCCCCCATTGACTTTCCACCAAAAAACAACAGCGTGACATTTCAGAAAATAACTGACCAACCAAGCGAAGCAGTGTGAAGGGCAGATTACATTATAAAGATACAACAATTCAGCCACAGATATTCCAACTCTGGCTCTGATGTAACGATGGACCACTGGCCACAAATAATCAAGCTGAAAACATTCTGAGTGGAACATGACTTCTATCCCCTCTTCCGCTGCGGTCAGAAAGAGGGTCACCCGTTTTGAGAAAGTCCATCAAAGTCACTGCTTTCAGCGTACACATGGCCCAATGGCACAGCAGGGCACCTCTTTGTATGGATCCAGTATTGGCTGCAAGGGGTTGTTGACATTGTTCCGAGCAGCGTTCTGATGATGAAGAGAAAATATCACCAGCTGACAAAGAGCACACCAGGACACCACCACTAGACCACATTCGTGGCTGCAGGAGCTCATTCTTCAGGAGGCCTTTCACTGTGTCGTGACGTCTCCAGCCCCTACGCTTACCTTTCTCAGCAGGTGCTGCGAGTCCTAACAGGCATTTATTTTTGTAGAAGTGCTGAAGAACATAGAGGCATCATGGGTGAAGAAAACAGACTCTGATACATTTAAGTAAAAAGGCCAAAAACGGCAATTTGTAGATGAAATATTCATCATTTAAATGTGCCATGTGCTGCTTAAAACTGACCAACAATCGCCTTTGATATAAAGTGGTAGTAGCACTTGAAGCAAAAAAAAAAAAAAAAACCCTCAAAAAACTACTGCTTTATGAACAAAAGGATATAACTATTGCCTCTAAAAGTCAGAGAAGAGGGCAATACATTTCAAAAGAATCTCCCACACTGAGGTGTCTAAGCTCAAGGGCACAGCAAATCCAAGAAAATTGAATCTGGAAGCTGAAAGTGCTCAATAATCTCTTAAAGCTGCACTTCAAATGAAGGAAAGCATTTGAAATATAGAAATACATCATTATCAGAAGAGCTGTTCTGAAAGGCTAGGACAAAACTTGTGCATTGACACCTCAGTATAGGCTTGAAAGTTTGTGAACCCTCTAGAATGTACTATATCTCTGCATTAATAGAGATAGCAAAGATTAAAAAGAAGCATAAAAGTACATATTTAACCTAATTAAATAAGACAAAAATATTTAACTCAGACATTTATTTATTAAGGTAAAAGTAAATGAAGTACTTGAGAGTTTATTTCCCAGTATGTAAACCTCAAATAATTTTGTATACAAATGACATATTTTGTGAAGTGAAGTGAAGGTGACTATTTGTCATTGTGAACACACTCAAGCACCACAACAAAATGTGACCTCTGCATTTAACC
>JBBPDA010109501.1:0-10254 GCA_037974385.1 Arnoldichthys spilopterus
TGATGGGTTAAATGCAGAGGTCACATTTTGTTGTGGTGCTTGAGGGTGTTCACAATGACAAATAGTCACTTTCACTTAACACTAAAAACTCTCAGCGTAGCTTAGTGTCCAAAGAATGTCAGGAAAGGCCTCTGCTATAAAAGGGTAAATTTGGAATAAAAGGGAAATGTTTCTTTCCCATTTTTTTGCAATTTTACACCTGAAAATTTGCTTTTGAATTTACTGCTTCTTGAATTTGCTGAACTCACTGCCCTGGTCTGCAGTGAGTAGTGTGTTTAAAACACAAAAAACCTACTTCAGCAAATTCCCATTCCTGGACTGGACTATATCCATTCATGGACATAACCCACTTCAGGAACGAATCAGCTCGTAAAATCCAGAGTTATCTGGTATCACTGGGTCCAAGCTGAGGCTGTAAAGTGTCCCAGTGCAGCCAGTGTTGGTGGGCTCCACTTGGCGAGCGTTCTGCTCCTTATCGTCCAACCCATTCCAACAGCAATCAGCTGAAATCAGCGGGGAGAGGAAGCCAAGAGGAAGAAGCAAAAGAGTAAACTTCCTGGGGAATGTGCCCTCTTCCTCTGCTCCAGCAGTGTCTGGTGTTGTTTGTATGTGTGTGTTTGTGTGTGTTGCTGTGTGTTATTGCATGTTTATGTGTGTATGTGTGCACGCCTGAGACCCAGGGAATGCGTCTTGACCCCTTGCGTCCAGGCCTTAAACTAAATGTTGGCGGAAAAAACGAAACTCGCGACTTGCTCACGCTTTCAGAATCCGTGACCTCCTTGTTGCACCTGACCCGATCACGCACAGCCCAACGGTGAAAGACATCCAGCAATAACTGGCTGAGCCAAAGCAAGTTTAGAATGGGAGGGGGTGTGATTGGGAACAGCTGCAGGTATATTCAGACATTGATTGTGATGTTAGAATGACATTTAAAATGGATTCTTTCATCAGAGCTCACCATTTTCGGGCTATTTTGGAACACGAGCATTCAAAATCTCTCAGCGCTCATGCTGACATCAAACACCTGCTACTTTTCAGCTCTGTAGTGATGGAGGCGAGGAGTTTTTAAGGCAACGCTGACCACCTGACCTCTTGCTGATGGAGGGAATATGCCGGAAAGTAAAAACATGACCGAATTCAGGCAAAGACTGTTATTTAACCCTTAGTAGTTTTGGACATCAGTGATGGCGGGTTAAAAATAATTAACAGGTTTCAAAAGTCCCTGAACAGCTGCTACAGAACTGCATATGGCTTGACGCTAACATCATAAATGCCAATCCCAAAAGATCCCTAATAGAAATCACCATTTTTTTGAAGCTGGATACTCATATAACTTAAAGGCATATTCACAGTTAATTCATTTTTCAAACTGCTTCATCCATTCTGGGTCATGGGGAAGCTGGAACCAATCCCATCTGATTATTGGCCCAACGCAGGACAGGAGGCCAATCCACAGACAGAAAACCTTTCACACCTACATATTTAAAGTATCCAATCAACCTACTGCATGTCTTGGACAGAAGGAGGAAATCCACAGGAACACAAGGAGAGCTTGCAAACCTTGCATAGAAAGGTGCCCATGGCCAACTCAGGGATCGAACCCAGGACCTTCTCGATGTGAGGTGACAGGGCCAACCAATGTACCATTGTGCTGCCCTAATTACATATCAATGTAACCAAATTTAATAAAATAACTGGACCTCAGGGGTGTTTTCTACAGAATAGAATCACAGATAGACTGTGTGAATCTGTAGCTTGGGCTAGATGTAAATCAGCTCCATTTTAGTCAAGTCTTCTATTTATTGTGATCTCTTGGTGGTGCTGTTGTTGCGTTTGTTCACAGCAAGTAAAGCAACAGATGCCAATAAAAAACCTTTTGTAGCTATTACAGGCTTTGCATAAAGCGCAATGTGTCTTTTACCAACCTTGCATGCCCATTGTAAGCAGGATTTTCACCACTGCCTGTTAGATGAGTCTTCACAGTTCTGATTGAATTTTGTTGATTTATTGTGCAGAAATAGTACAGAAAAAGTACAATTGTGTCAATAGAAGAGAGTAGTAAGCATATATATGTTAGTTATATTATATAATCTGTAGACATTCCTGAGGTTGTGTTAAAAAAATGACAAAAATATTGCATATTGGACATTGTTTAATGCTTTATTTATTTACAAAATGAAGAAAATCAAAGGGACATACAAAAACTGGAAACTAAGGGTTAGCCATGGAGAGCTTAGGCCTTCTAGACCATTTTTGTCATCTACAAATAATATTATAATAATTCAAATGTACAAAATCAACCAGTCATATATGTATGAAGTCACATATTTATGTTGTTTAATGTCACCATCCAAAGTAAACAATACTACCTTTAAAAATGTAATTCTTCAACATTATTTTAACAGCTAATTATAATACAAATTTAGATTGAACTTCAGCTTTAGATGAACTTCAGTTAGAAGTAAAAAAAAATTCCCATTTTGAAGATACTTTTTAGGATGATGGCCGTTGACTTTTGCTTTTTACATGGTTTTTATTTTTCAGGCAATACCCAGTACCATTCTACTTTCAGTGAGTTTGAAAACCTCATCAAAACTTTAGATTGAGGATCAACATGTAACTTTCAAAACACCAAGAAAAAAAGAAGAGAGGCTGATGATGGAAGATTAGGCTGAGGACATGCTGGCATGTATCAGGATGGAGGAATTTTAAAGAAGGGAAATGTTAAATATAGACAGATTAGAGAAATTGTTAATGACCAATTTTGTCTAGAAATTATGTTGATTCTCTAAGGTAAATGCCAGTGGTCTGAATGAACCAGACTAACTTTCTGGGGAAATGGTTATGTAACTGCACACAAGTCTGAGAAGGGAACATTAAATTAATCCTTAAAAAATTAGAAAACATATTGTTGAACTTTACAGGAGAGAGGAAAAAATGTTCCTTACTTCTAATGTAAGTTAATGGAAGAGCATTTTAGAACAAGTGGTTTTTCAAGCATTTCAATTGGTCTGTTCATCATGGATGTTTCACACAGTGTAGAATTGGCTGCTGTGTTGATGTAGAAAAATAAAAAATTGCAAAAACAAAAATGGACATAAATGGTTTTCTCTGGAAAGTGACGATGTTCAGCAAAAAAATTTAAATCTTAACCAAATAAACACCTTAAATAAAAACCTTGATAATCAATAAAATACATAAAATGTTGAGTATTTTTATGTATGTTCTTTGTATTACAGCTTCCAGCCTATGATAAATCCATCGCATAATAAAACACATCAACTTCAAGAACTCACTGTTCACTCGCTGCCTAATATATCGCACCCCACTGAAAGTAATGAAATGGTAAAAGTAATCAGTGTTATTTGCTGAATAAAAATTTCGCAATTTTGTCATAAAATGCAGGATCCCAAGCCTAGAATCTTGAGCCAAGCTGAGCTGTGAGCAGCAAGAACCTAGTGGTTAGGACCTTGCCCTTGTGAACTAAAGGTCACAGGTTCAAGTCCTGGTCTGGGCACCACTGAAGTACCCTTGAGCAAGGTACTGTCCTACTACACTGCTCCCTGGGTGCTGCTGATAGCTGCCCACTGCTCCATGGGAAAGTAAAAGTGACTCTGTCATTGTGAACACACTCAAGCACCACAACGAAATGTGACCTCTGCATTTAACCCATCACACGTGCACATGTGGAGCAGCGGGCAGCTATCAGCGGCACCCGGGGAGGAGTGTAGTTGGGCGGTACCTTGCTCAAAGGGAACCTCAGTGGTGCCCGGGCCGGGACTCGAACCTGGGACCTTTAGTCCTAAGCCCCAAAAATGGGAGTCTGTGCTTGATGCACTGCATAGAAAGAAATGACTTTAGTAAACCAAGCATTACATTTAGATGCATCGTGAGCACATTTGTATCAAGGTACGTGTTGCACTTGCATCTGTGCCGGTATGTACATCTGAGCGTGACGGTTTCAGATCCGCACGTTCTGCAGAATTCCTTTACAAGATGAAAAATTCATACACAACTCTAACATTCTTTCATTACTGCCAGTGATAGCCACAACTTTTAAGGGCTAAAGGTTTGTCTCTTTCCAGTATTTGCTAATGCTAGTGGATTTAGTATGCAGACCCATCGATGCTTCAGAGCTGTGCTCTCAAACAGCTGTAATTAAAGTCTTCCAGGTTTCTGCTGCTCCTAAGAAAGCTTCCTCCGTATGCAAAACCTCACAATGCAACACACAGTACATTTGTCATCATCCACAAAAGGACCACCATCTAAGGACACACACACACACACACACACACTCACACACAGACACACTTTTTCAAACCTCCTGGCCTCCACAGATATCCATCAGACCTGGCTCCAAACACAAAGTTGTTTTTCATTTAAGCTTTTTTTTTCAGGGTTGTGAAAACAGAACTTCGATAACAAATCCCACTCTACTCTCCGCAATCACGGAAACCCATCAACACTCAATCGAGAATGAACATGTTACATACAAAAATATCCATGTTTGGAGAAGAACGAGTGCAGTAAAAGGGCAAAATGAGGCCAATGGAGGAAGACTAGGCCGCGCACCTGACTGCATCTTGCAGACGGCTTCTGCAGATGGGAAAAAAAGACAGATGAGGGGAAATGTTGCATCTCTGATGATCAAGACACATTTTCTCAATTTATTTGGGGGAACAAAGCAAAAACACAAGAAAATATAGGAAATGGGCTGATGTTTATGAAACAGTAAAAGTGACTATTGCAAACACACTCAAGCACCACAACGAAATGTGACCTCTGCATTTAACCCATCACACGTGGAGCAGCAGGCAGCTATCAACAGAGCGCAAAGGGCTGGATAAAATAAAACAGACCCACGGTTCTCTGTGGAAATATTGTTGTTCATATGGAAACTTTGCTGGGTCATAACTCTCAAAAAGACCAAACACCCTTTTTACAATCTGAGGTGGCACTGTGGTGGTACCTCTTGTGTTACCGTGGACACTGGACTGTACAGAACCTTCATCTTTTTCTGTAGAACAGACATACTGCTCTGATTCATTGCTTCACCCATATTCCTTCCCTTTTCCTTTAGCAAGGTTTTTCAGAGCTTATGACCATTCAAACAGTGCTTGTTTTTGTTGGATGTCCATTTTTAAACTTCTGTTTTGCCTGAGGGTAGCGTCCTTTCTTGCATGACTTTTCGTGACAGAATGTTGTTTTGTGGAGCAGATGGACCAGTCGTGCTAAAAGATGGTGCAGTCGGTGACCCAACGTCTTTTCTCTGCTCACACTACACTAAACTGTCTGATTTGTGATTCGGAGTCTCAAGGCTGTGTAGTGTGAACAATACAGCGATCAAAGCACTTTTAGAATCATGCAGTGTGAAAAAGGTATAAGACTCTTCTCATTGACCACAGGTTTGTTCGACTGTTAGGGACCAGACCTAACCTTTATCTATAAAAATAGTAAAGTGCAAATTAAATGTACAGTTTTTAAAGTAAGTTTCTTTTCTTACCACACTGCCAGGTGGGTGGAATTCATCTCGAGACAGATGGATAGGCTGTAATAATGCAAAAAAAGAAAAAATTATGCAACTAATCTGATTTTTGTGTATTTATCAGCTGTACGACTTTGAGTAAAAAGGGTCCAGGTAAGATGCTCTTGCCTGCCTCCTAGCGACCTGTACCTTCTGCCACAAGGGGGTCGTCTGTGATCTTGACTACTCGTGAGATTACCTGTTGCGTGTATATTGAGTATTTTGCTCTTTAATGCTTAGGAAATAATACTGTTCAGTTTCACTTGTGTGTTTAGATGTGTTTTTATACTGGATTGTTTTCCATAATGGCAGGGTGGTCATTGGACCAGTAGACCCTGTCTGACTTGGAGTTGTTTCTGCTGAGTTTTTTAAATTAGATTATTGGCCCTGAGGTCCCATTTCAGGTTACTGCTGATGTGTGTGCCATGGAACTTCAGTATACACTGATTGTAAGCAGTTGGGTGTTGATGAGGACAGGTGCTTTTACTGATTGTTCCGTTCTGAACCCGACGATTATTTCAGTAGTCAGTTGACCTCCAGACTGTAGGCGTCTTCATTATCTTTTGAGATCAGTCCTACAATTGTTGTGTTGAGAGATGAGGTGTTGAGGGTTTGAGATTGCTGCTGCTCTTTTTAGCTGTACAACCAGGTTTGTGCATTTGTGTAGGTAACAATATGTCTTACAGTGTCAGAACAGGCAAGTCCAGCAGAATTACTAGTGTATTACATGAAAACTGCACAGAAAGAGCCTCTTTCTAGATTTGGCACAATTCACTTTATAAGTATTTCATACCTCAACTGCTATTTCATTGACTTTTTGCCAGGTAGCAAGAATTTTAAGCTTAAATTGTGGAAAATACTTACCACCTACTTAAAAACACAATAATTCAAAGTAATGGTATGTTTCTCCACCACATAACTGCTTTAGAGTCTACAATTATATGTCACTGCCCTGTTTCCATTCATCTTGATTATAATTGACTTGATTTTTTTGGGAGGTTTGTATTTATTTAGGTTTTCACTTGTCTTCCTCTGTCTGGGCAAAACATCTGCTCTGGACTGGCACATGCTAACATAAATATCTACTTTTCATTCTGGCCTGGCCTCTGCTTGGATCGCGGACACTGGAGCAATTATTTCCATCCGGAACGTGTTCGAATCAGCCTCCAAGATGTCTCCCATCACAAGGCCACAGCATGATGTGATAACAAGCAGCTGAATGGTGGAGCTCTCCACAGAAAGCATGACTTACTGCCTGCACTATGTTTGAACCGGCTGCAATTTTTATGGTGTCACCATCATGCGAATTTCCACTGTTAGCTGTGATGATCTCGGCCGTAGCAGCATCTGTCTTTGGCCATGCATAATATTTCTGGAGTGCAACCGCTGAGCTTTGTTACAACTGATCACTTTACTATGGAGTAATTGGCTGGTACAGGCAAACGACCTAGAAATCTAGTTAAAAGTCAACAGCTCTCTCAGGGAGGTGCTAAAAATATCATGGGCTACAGGAGAAGCTAATCTACTCATCGTCATCAGAGCTTTCTTACTTTCTTGGCCCTGATTGGTAGCCGATTCAGATTAGAGATCATGTTTAAGAGGTCATCCAACGTTCATCTGTCTTTACATCGGCTTTACAACTGTTTGCATGTTTGTCTTCAAAAGGGTGAACATAAACACCAACTAAAATGAGGCCTCTGTTTGAACAGATATCGTTCCAAAAGAAAACCTTCAGAAACCTCTAGCATAACTATTTACAGTATATTACTGTTGATTGGTGCTGTTTTCCCAAGAGGCAACAACTAGTTGTTTTGTGGGAAAGAGTTAGAATATTAACACTGTTATATTTTCATGTTCATTATGAGAATATTTAACATTATTAATATTTATTAATAATGGCCTTGTGATCAGTGTGGTTGGTAATATGAAAACTAAAATTTCCCACTTTCAAACTTTCAGTGACCAGGGTGAGAAATACAGGGGTCCTCAGTCTCAGCAGTCTGACAATTTTCAGAATCCTGTAGTGTGAACAAGGCATAAGATGATTCTCATTGACTTAAAGTTGTTTAGCATTACTTCAAAATGTTAAAGTGCAGATTTACAGTTTTTAAAGTCAGTTTCTTTTATTACAAGGCGGAATTCATCTCGGTGCAGATGCATAGGCTGTAACTGTACAGCACGTAAAAGGGCAGTTGTGGCCTAGTGGTTAGGACTTGACCTTTCCCTTAAGAACAGAAGGCCGTCGGTTCAAGTCCCAGTCCTGGTACCACTGACGTACCCTTGAGCAAGGTACCGTCCACACTGCTCCCTGGGCGCTTCTCATAGCTGCTCAATGTGTACACATGTGATGGGTTAAATGCAGAGGTCACGTTTCATTGTAGTGAACATTGAGAGTGTTCACAACATGAAATAAGTCACTTTTTTTTCCCAGAAAACCAGTGCAACATAAGGACATAACATTATTGTAAATATAGGAAAGTGTGCTAGCATTGACACTAGAGCAATATTTTTAGGAAGGGGGGTGGTGGTCTCTGTACAAATCAATGTAAAAGAGAGCAATAAACACCAAACCCATCTAAACCCCCCCAAGAACATTTTAATTCCATCAAGGTACAAACAATATAAATTTACTCTCAAAGCTACAGCATGATCCTCCATCCAATTTTGTGTCTGAAATATGTTTTTCCCATTAGGGAAAGAGGCAAATTTGTACCTTTCCGTACCCCAATGTTTTACAGTATAAAGGTACAGGTGAAAGCCTACAGTCAGGGCAGGGTGTGCAGAGTCAATGCAATAGAACTGCATAACAGAACCACAATGCAATGGAATGTTCCCTATCTAAAGGTACCAGAGGTTTGCTCTTGTGGGTATCATCTCAAGTGAATGTCCCCTGTCTCTTTCTATAGACTTGTGTCCTGTGCTCTCGTTGGCTGTAGCTCGCCGGCGACTGGCCTAGATATTTAGCAGGCTAGTTATCTGGTCGGAATTGGCCAATACTCAATGTAATGTTCACACGTAGCGTTGATCAAACGTGAAATTGCATGCAGTATTTTTTATCCTGTTTCTCATGTACGCAGCCACGTTGGAGATGATGTAAAATGTGAAAGTCAGAGGAACTTGGGTTTGAACATTTATTTCAGATTTACAGAGCTGGAAATTTGCCTTTGGGATGTTTCCTTTGGTTTTTCCTAGTCGGAGATGGCAATCTGAGTTCCCAGTTGCCATCGAATGCAGCTTTAAATGAATGCAGTTTAAGGCAAACGTGAGTTAGGCGTGCCTTCACACAATGCTAATTGTAGTTCTCCTGTAAATCTAAAGGGGAAAGTATCAGACATCATATATGTCTGACTGATCGACTGCATTTATGGTAAAAGAAAAATTGTGTAAGTTGCTAGACTATCCCTTTAAGGATCTGTTTACACTGATAAGAGGCAAAAGCTTGCAGTGACCTCAGATTAGCACTTAGAGGGTGAATAACATTTTTTCTATGCTCGCGACACTGATAAACAATGGGTCCTGGCTCTGCAACAGGATTCTGCACAAATGAAGTGGTCTCGCTCTACTTGGAACTCTCCTTTACAAGAAAAGCGGGCCTGCTCCCTGCGTGGGTGGCATGACTCCACGCCTTTCATCCAACCCGTGCTCATGCTGGCCCAAGCATGCTCCGAATGTCGGCTGGGCCCCCACGGAGCCAAAGAGCGCAGTAATGAGAAGGGAAGGAAGACCCAGCGTCTAAAATGACGCTCCCGCGGGACCCTAAAAACACTCGCGCAGCGAACAAGCACAGGGCTGTACTCCAGCATCCAAGAGCCACCACAAGGTTCTGTGTCAATCACCTAAAGAAAATACACGAAGACGAAATGACAGCAGCTGGCCAGAACTGACAAGAGATGACAGATTTGCTGCATTTTTCTCATGCTGATCTCTGGTCTGATCATGCAAGATGGGAAAATTGTGGGCTTAAAGGTTAAAAGTGCTTAATATCACTGAACCTCATCCTGACACAGTAATCAGGGAATCTTTGGACTAGTCTGCCTTGAGTAATCAAGGTTTGTTAAAGTGTAAGAAAAACTAAACTGACTGATAGCAAACCAGTGAATTCGAACAAAACGTTCACAATATGAAAAAAAGTTTACTATCAACATGCAAACTGCCAAGTAATCAGTACCAATGCTGCTAAGAAGTAAAACTGTAATCGATTACATAGAGTAATGAAAAATAATGAATAAAACCCAGTCAAAAATGTAATAACTGAACAAGTGCAATAAGCACTGTGCTGAAATTCCTCAATTCCTCTCTCACTGCAGTAACTTTCTTATCACAGCAACCAATTAATTAAGAAACAATGTGGTCTGTTATGCCTCTGTCTACACTTCTACGAGACCTTCTAGAGATTTCAATCTCGAGACAGTCGGCAAGCCCACAGATGACACGGGTCACGCACTTGTCCTGGAACATGCACAAGATGCTTTCATAGGAATGTGCATGCCATTTTAAGTAGCAGCATTGCAAAAGTAGGGCCAGAAGGATCCCAGTAAATGGCACTTGGCCAGATCACAAACTCTGCCAAATCGGTGACAGTGAATTTTGGGAAAACCTTTATGAGCATGTAAAGATTTCTGGACTTTCTAAATCTTTGACTCTTTTCTTTTTGAGTGTTTTTTTTTTTTTTTCGGGGGGGGGGGGGGGTGCTACCAAATCCCTTTAGGCTGGTAGGACACTTTCTGAAG